>OMNN01104285.1:0-37192 GCA_900302755.1 Chromis chromis | reverse complement strand
GTCATTTTGTCTGTTCAATTCAATTTCAATTTTATTTCAAACCTGCACACAATACAACTTACATAACATAACAAAAAACAAAACAAGTGCATGGTTTGAAAAGGGGATGGATGAAGCAGACGCTTATACATTTCCAGATCCCCCCACTCACCCTCATAAGACACAAAATCACAAAATACAGTAACAACACAAAATCGTCACAACAAAACAGACAACCAGCCCTAACACTCCCTGACCCCACACCCCTCTCCCTTAATGCTCACAGCTGAGGGCATCAGTCTCTCTCTTCCAAATAATTATTCATAACATTTCTTTTATACATTTTTTTAAATTGGATAATGGTAGAGCAAACTTTGAGCTCCTCGGCCAAACCATTCCACAAGAGAACTCCCTGCACTGAGATACACATAGCTTTTAAATTAGTTCTTACTTTTGGTTGGTACAATTTGTTACTCCCCCTTAAATTATATGCGTGATGCATGTTTCTATCACAAAATAATTTTTGGATGTTTGAGGGTAGAGATTTTTTTGATGCCCTGAACATTATTTGAGCTGTTTTAAATTTTACCAAATCAAATAATTTTAAAACTGATGATTTAAGAAAAAGTGGGTTAGTGTGTTCATTATATTTCCCCTTGTGAACAATTCTTATGGCCTTTTTTAGGTGAGAAGATTTAGATTCTGTTTTTTAAAGGAGCGAATACATTCACTGTGGTATGCCTCAAGGTTCCACGTCACCATTCTGGGGACAGATGCTGAATGTTGTCAAACTCAACAGGGTAACTTTAATGTATTTGAGTCCCTCTCCAGTTATTCATTAAATTCCTAAAAACTCATCTATGTGCATCAAAGTTATACATTGAACAGTTTTTTTTTCATGAAATAATCCCTTCCTGCCTTAAACTGGCTTAGATGGAACTCTACACCTTTGCTTTCTCTCGAACATGCAGCTCTATCAAGTCCCCGCGTCTCTCTCCACTTTACCCCTCACTGCAGCTGAGCACACCAGCTCACCTACAGCTCTGCTCAGACACTGTGCATTGCTACTTAATGGCAACTTCCAGTATAGTAAATCAGCAGTACATGCTCAAACAAGAAACTACTTCCGAAGACTGATTCTGTGTTTTGGAGACTGTCATCGTTACACTGCAGTTTTAAGGCCACGCTGTTGTTGATTGCTTACTTCATGCCTTAAGTGTCTTAAAACATATAAAATTGCCATCTGGACATGTTAACAATGTAGTTCACCAGAGTGTGCCTTAAATGTACATTAACTAAAACATTTAAAATAAAATAAAAAATGGCTACTAAGGACCCTTTAAAAAATTTTTTTTTTTAGTGATAGCTTTCAAGACTAACCAATACTTGTAACAGCTATACTTTAAAAAGCTTGGAATTCTGACTCACCAGATGTTGGTTTTGGGTATAAGCCTGCCATTGGCTGATAATCTCAGTTGGAATTCTACCCATTTCTGCTATCCTGTTTGAGTTTTTGTACTTTTGTTTGGTACTTTTGGATTCTTTTCTCATTGCATTAGTTTTTATGGACCTTGTATTCCCACTTGCTTCCCACCTTTTGTTTAGTGACTTCAGTTTGATTAAAATTATGATTATTATGATTATTATTATTATTATTGCCACAACTTGCCTGCCATCTGTGTAGGTCCTATTTCCTGAATCCCCTGTGACAAAAGCTGTTAGAATGAAATGAAACTACTAACAACAAAAGCACAGAGACAGCATTTGTCATAATCAGTATGAGAATGTTAGGTGGTACTCCATTGTACACCTATGAGACAATTTACACACAGTGGAAGTGAAGCTAAGACTACAATACACATTATTTTAGTTAGATCACTAAGTTAAAAAAAACATGTTTTATGAAATGTTCTATTTTCTACTCCTTTCACCAGATGTTGTCGGTAACAGCTGAGAACTGCGCAGTCTAACCTGTCTGCTCCAGGCAGGACTCGTCCACTGATGCTGACAGACTTCCCCTCCTGCAGACCACCATGGATTGATCCAGTGAAGGGGATTCTCTACAGGGGACAGGGTGCAACATGTAAGAAGGTACTTTTCATTCTTCTAATGTTATAGTACACTGCTTGCACAGTTATTTGGCAAATTGTATTCCTCAGAAGTTATTTCATTGTTGAACAAATACAATGCTCTCAGGCAGCTCAAAATGTTTGGTCTTTCTCAAATAAAATGTATTATTATTATTATTAAGTACACCTGTGGAATCTAATGCAATCCAATACAGCAGCTCTGCCATCCATTGCACTTGAAAAGGGTTCATCCTCATAGTAGGTGGTTGTGTACTAATAATATTTTGTCCACCACATTAACATACATGACTTTTTCAAAATTGGACACATACATAACACAAAATGATAAATAACATTTTTGGTCTTTCAAAAACATTTAGTGACCACCTTTCTTTCAACAAGTGACCTTGATCTGTACACAAATAGGTTTCACGGAAGCAGCAGTCACAGCCTCCCTAATGTTGTTCACTGAGGTGTTTTGTCTTTCCTCACTTTAAATCTCGTGTTTGAACAAGCTGCTCTTCAGGCATCACTTCAAATGTTCTACTGTACTACTGAGCAGTAGCTTAGTGGATGTAAACGGGACACTGTTCAGATGAGGAGCTACTGCACAGGCGCCACCTCCTGTTTATGTCGACATCCTGGACCATCCGGGACGCCTGGTTGGTCGACCTCTGAGCTCTATGAGGAGTGAAGTCCTCAGACCTCTGCTAAATAAGGAAGTGCCAGCAAACAAACAACTAAACAGGCTGTGTCTCAATTCAGGGTCATTTGACGAATGCGTCCTTCTTTTCGCGAAAATGAAGGATGCATCGGTGCATCCTTCATTGCCCCAAATAGACCAGGATGCATTGCGCGCCGGTGACAGTTCGATCAACAGCTGGAGTTTTAACTGATCACAGCTGACGGAGGAGAAGCGGAGGAGGATTCTAGTTTTAAATATCAGTATTGCGTTACAGCTTAGTCCAATAGTAATGATACAAATGTTAAAGACATTAAAACTGATTTAAAAACCGATTAACTAACGTGACGTTATTGATGTGAGCCCCTGCATTTAAAACGTTTACTTTCCACTTGTACAGCTTCTGGGTTTTGTTTTTTGTTTTTTAGCGAGAATGTGGTGATTTTTTACTGACCGCGGCCACACAGACGACTGATTCATTAACAATATTCATATTTAACTACCAACATTTTTTTTATACTTTCCCCTTTTTTGAACAAGCAGGTTGACAAGTCTAAAACATGTTGTTTCTATTGTTAAAGGGGTTTGTTAAGGTCAGTACCTGTGGAACATCTACATCGTGTTTGGTTCTCTCCCTCTTGGTTTTATGCAGCCAGTGAGCTATGTGTATTTACGGTTGATATTTCTGTTCCGTTACGTTTATTTACTGTTTATAATTTATGTTAAGCGTTATTCTGCAACAGTCTGACGGTATCTGACGGTACAGTATGTATTTAGTGATCCTCATCAAAACACGCAGCCCAGAGATGGTGGAGGTTTTTAATATTAGAAGTTCATATCAGTGAATGTTAACAGGTTTAAACCAGCTGTGATGCTTCTTGTTCTTCAGACAAGAAGTGTTGTTCTTCAGTCCAGTAGCCTACAACCGCACAGTACCAGACCCAGGTCTTCAAGTGTATGAAAAATATTTAACAAATAAAAAGGAAACTAACAAAAATCACAATTTCGGGATCAATTTCAGTCAAACATCAGGTATAACTCCACTGTCATCTCATCCTGATTATCGGAATATAAATTCGGCAGTCGGGACGTCATGACGCAAGCAGGAAGTCCGTCGTAGGCTAGACCGTCTCATTTAACATCATGCAGCCTTTTAATGCAGCCTTCACGTCTTTCGAAGGACCCAGCCTTCGAAGGCCACGAAGGCTGGGTCCTTTTAGGCTGCAGCCCCTGAATTGGGACACGGCTATAGTCTTCCGGCGGAGCCACAGGCGGAGCCCTGACTGAGCCGCCTCCATCCTACAACAACGCCGTGACGCGCGCTCGTTGCAGCCTCGTGCCCACGGAACACCATTCGTGCACGTGCACGGTTTTACGCTCGCGGATACTGCGCGCCTATCACGTGCACGCGGCTGGTTTTCTGTGCTTAGATCTACTTTCCGTTACTGGTGAGTGACAGGTGTTTATGGTGCAGGTAAAGACACAACACGACCTGCTGTAACAGACAGACCTCCAGCTGAGCTCTCCGTCTGCGTGGCGTCTGGAGGATGGACCCAGAGCAGCGGCCCAGCAGCTCTCTACCGCCCGCTACACACATCATCTCTCAGAAATGACAGTCAAAATGCACAAGTTGTCGTTACTTACTGGGTTGTAAAAAGGTGACTGCTGGTTAAAAGCCATGTTCCCAGACTGAGAGGTGCAATTTGCTGAGCTGCAGTGTGTGGCTGGACTCCGACACTAAAAGGAAAACTTTTACAGGAACCGCTTTTAAGCCACAGATAGGTTTCGATTCCTGTAGAGTAGGCGTTGTTTAACCGTGTATCCCACCCAAACAGATGAAACACCAACGGGCTTGATAGATTTAGACTGTTATCTTGCTTCTTCCACATAAAAACATGTGGACACATTACCAAGGCACAAGAAGGACAGAGAAGTACAGTTTAGCAGAAAGTAAAATAAAATACTGTCACTTATGATTGTGGATAGATTTGTACTGTATGTGTTACTTCTGATGGAAAACTCAGACCCAGCACATAGAAGAGTACAACAGTGTATAGCATTAAGTCAGAACCAGCAGCCTCCAACATCTTGTCTTTGTTTTCACTGAAATGACTCATCTAATAGAAGGAAAAAGAAAAAAGCTTTAAGGTCTGGGCACGTGGTGAAAGTTTTTTTTTTTAATCCACTAACTTCATTTTTGACCATTTGTATGTAAAGAATCCACTACATGATGTTTTAAAGCTTTCATACCTTATGTGACACTGACACAGGGTGTGTGAGGTCAGTCTGTACACAGGTCTCTGCCTGGGAAAGCAGAATGTCAAAACGGGAAGTGAATCATGTGGTTACTGTGAAAGATGATCTAGCTACTTCACTGGAGACTATGAACACTAAATCTTTCCAAATAGGTATATTCAGTGCTTTTAGAAGAGAATAGAAACTGTTGCATCAGGTTTTCTACCATTAGACAGCTGTAACAGAAGAAACAAGAAAGGAATAACTCATGTGTAACTGCACTTTGTAACATTAGGGGATATTCTTTTATTAATAGACTGTTGTAATACTGAAACTGTTCCTCACATGGGTTTTTTGACTCATAATATCACTTCTGTGTCCACCAGCATAGACAGTTAATGTGAGGTTGATGAATAACTGATCATGTGACTCACAGGAGCAGACTGAATGGGTTTACTGTCAGGTCACAGAGAATGATTACATGACTACAGATAAGAAACAACTATATATGGCTAACTATGGAGTGTGTGTGTAGTCCAGTTACCAGCAGTCAGGGCCAAAGATAAAAGAAAAGGACTCAATACCAACACCACATTCTACCAATGTTCTGTCAAGTGAAAAAGAAAAAGCAGTAACTCTAACACTTAACCTTTGTAGGTCTGCGTCAGTATTTTCAGTTTTAAATACCTCTGCTATACGGACACAGCAGAACTTTTCTGTTCCCATTAGATTGCCTCTTCATTTATTCCACTCAGGACACAGTATATATTCTGTACATGCTTGTTCTAGTGCTTCAGCAAAGTTATGTCCCACTTACTTATATTCCAAACCCAGGACACACAGTGTTGTTGCTGTACAGTTTTCTATAATCCTAATATTGATAACGTCGTTGCTGCCTTTAACCCCTTAACGCCGATTGTCGCTAATTCACATCACACCACTTGCATTCAGACTGCAGCCGAGATTCTCCCAATGCCGGTTTGTGCACATTCAATACGTACCTAGGAACTTTTTGCAAGCACTGGTTCCTCGTAGGACCGGTCGGAGTGGCATTTGTGGCATCATTCAAAAATGTTTTTACCATTAATGCCTGTTGCATCATACCTTTATATATATTCTATGTGCTATAGACAAATTAACAGTCTCCACTTAATTTAGCATCAGCTTGAAAGCAAAAACACAAATAATTATTTTTTATATATAATTGTAAATAAATCCAGGTGTCAAGAGGTTAATTATACAAGGTATTATACAGAAACAAAAAAATAGATTAAAAAGCAAACTGAGACTGCTAGTCTGACTCGCTGGTGGGGAACCCAGGTCTTTAACCTCTGTGGAGGTGTTTGCACAGACCAGTGGTGACTCAGATGGTGCAACAGTTATAAGTGATATCATTAATTTGGTGGAGGCTGGCAAACACTGAAATGTGGTATGTTGGATATTAACAGGGCTGGTGGTGTTAGATATGTGCTTGGTTTGCATGTGATAATGTATGGTAGATGTACTCAGCCTGCAGTAACTACACACAGCGAGCTGTCTGGTAAAGTTTTGAAATGAAAGTTCCCATTCAAAGGGCCTTTATTTAAACTAGAGGAAACTAGTGGAGTCTAACAGAGCCTGCACTTCTCTTGCAGAAGTGGCAGTTAGCAAATAACACTATAGTGCATTACGATTAACTGGAATGGAGTATGGATCAGGAATCTAACTTTACATTCACTATTTCTAATCATACCTGAAACATGGCCCTCATTTTTTTTTAAACTGTAATAAAGTGGGATGCACTAGTGTGTTATTATTGCTTGGACAACACAACTAAAACGTGTTTTCACTTTGTCATTATGGTTTATGGGTGGAGGCTGAAGGTAAAATGGCAGTTTCCTTCATTCATTATTTAAGCACAAAGTATGCAAACCGTGGCGGTATACTATAATATTGTCTTCACAGTGACTACACCATTAGGTTATATTACTGTGATCTGCATCATTGCTGAAACACTGATTCTGTAAGAAAATAGAAGACAGTAAGTAGCATGAGATCAGCTTTAATTTCTTCAGTTGTTCAGGCCAGAAGCTTACAAAGTATCAACACATGCTGTACAAAAACAATTTACAGATTGCTCCCATCCCCCAGAAAAAGGAAAATAGGAAACAAAAGAATAAAGAAAAAAACACAAACATCCACTAAAAACAGTTTCCACAGTATCTCTACATAAATATGACTTAAGTACCAACTAAAATGCTTGAAACCCTAGCACAAACATAAAAACGTGAATTAAATACAATCTCCAGCACTATAACGTATTCACATATATGCATTAGGTCATTTTTCTGATCATGTTGAATTGCATTACACTGTGCCGGTGAAGCCTAGTACATTCAGACACAATCAGTGGGTGAAGATTTCATTCCTGCCTGAGGAAACACAACACCGTAGCCACATCCTGTTCACTAACAATACACAATGCAAGAGTGCACAGATAGAGACACACATTTGTTTCTGCTGTAAAAAAACAACCCAAAATGTCCCCCAGCTCACTGTTCTGCTGCCAGAAGTGGAAGTAAGACTGAGCAAATACAAGTTCACTAGTATCTCCTTATATGTTAGTGCTGGAGGTATGAATTAGTGGTTTGCCCTTTGATCCATTAATTATGTCCAATCACTTAAAACACAAAGCCAAAGCTGCCCCAAGAAGCAGTATTTTAGGACCAGCTTGTTATAAATGCCTATATTTGTGTCAAGTATTATTGTAATACTACACATCTTACTGCAGTGTCTCACCACCGTGGTTAAGAGCCTGATGTTCATAACTACAGTGGCCAGTGTGGACTATCTTGTTTACAACATGGTAATAAATATAGAGTATTTTTCCATATTTTGAGGGGTACACTTTGTACAATTTGGTCATAAACCAAAGAGACTGGAGACCTGGAGAGACTGAATTTTTGACTTAACGATGTCATTTAATGAAAACTCAGATGATTGGCACAGTTACTACAAGTCATCCTCTTGGTACCATGCATGCTTGAACAAAACCTCATGGCAATCCATCCAGTAGTCATTGCGGATATTTTAGTATGGAGCCAAGTGGTGTTCTGAGCAACCACAGTCATGTTTCCAGTGTTGCTAAAAAATGTATTCATATATAGATTTTGTTGTCAAAAGTTTCCATGTCCACAGTCTGTTCTGTGGTTTCGCCAAAGTAACCAGGACACTGAACTGTACTGTATGTATCTGTATTGGAGGCAGAAAACTCAGAGACAAATACAATACCTTAAACCACCCAAAAATCTAATAAATAACCCTTTCATTATAAACTTTGAGTTGGAATAAAACTTATTTAACCTCTTCTAATTAGTATGAGCTGAAACCAGCAGCCTTCCAAGTATGAGGACAAACCAAACAGCTATAAGGCAGTCTGTCCACTGACATACAGACAGATACAATGATTTACATTCATAGAAGACAAGAGATTACAAATGTGGAGACACCCAGTTGACACACAGGCTTACAGGTTTACAGAATCTGGTAACCAGTCTGAAATGTAAAAACTGATGTATGTAGACAGATAAAATAAGACAAAAGGAAAAACACAGGCAAAACATAGCAGAAGAATGGCATGCAGTAAAGGTTTGGCTGGGTGGGATTTAAAGCGGGGCTGAACTCATTGTAGTGTTAATGTATTCAGCTGCGTCTGAAATCCCTCCATCATTCATCCATTGACCATATAACCAACACTCAAAACTGAGCAGCAAATTCAGGTTTTCTTTTTTTTTTCTTTTCACATTGTCACTGACAGCTGAAATGCACAGTGGTAGTCTTTTTTCCCATCTATGCAATGTGGAGCATTGTATTGTGGAATGAAGTAGTGTAAATGCTTTTTGTGGACTTTTTGTGTTCTTTTAGATATGTGCACTCACTCAGAATGTGAACACTCTGGCTTTCTGCATCAAACTCTGTGCATGTTCACATAAAAGGAGGCGTTTAACACGTCATGTGACTCTTCTTCCACAACAATGGTGTGCCACCTACTTCAGTCAACAGGCTGTTTTAATGGGGAGCTATGAAGAGTATAAACAATGATGACGGTAAAAAGCGCTGCTACTGCAAATGATGCAAGACAGGAATGCTGGTAGAAAACTGTTAAATGTGTGTTAATATAGCTGGTTTAGTGCCACGTGTAAAACATAGTTGTAACTTAATTAGAAATGTTTTTTTTATTGCGACTAGGGCTGTTTTACCACCACCAATTGTGTATTACAAGAAAAAAATACAGCAGCTCATTTAGATGTGCTAACATGATATGTTTGAATAGAGCAACCCTTTGTTGCTTCCAGAGTAATCTCACTACAGGTATTTATGAGCCATAATCAAATCTGATGCTCACTCTGCTGAATGACCACAGAAACAAAAAACATGTGAATGAGAACAGCTGTATTGGGAATTCAGCCACGTTAAAACATGGAAACATAGAAATGTGTACACTACTTGAAAGATGAATGATCAAACAATTAGCAGTCTGACACATTTTTCTTTGGTGTATATTAAAACTATAGTGCAAGCCCTTGGTTGTCTTTACCCTTTAGATTCTAACACTATTATGCTTAAGCTTTGCTTTAACTTAAAAATATAAAAGTACCTCTGTTGCAGAGAAAACCAGTCCAATCAAACCTAGTGTTAATGAGAAGCCTGTGCATGAATATCATGTTTAGAAGGACAAACGCATGTTAATGAAGCTGTAAATGCAAATACAACCCATATCAAGCTGGTCGATGGGCGTCTGTCTTTTTACTACATGAGTTCATGGATCAGCATACTATATCTAAACTACTCCTGTCTTTGTGGTGCTTGGCATGTGCTGCAATTATTAAAGCTCATCATATCATTGATATGTTTTGCGACTGATGTGTGTTTCCACTTTGCATCTGAAGTTACATCATGGTACTTAACCAGAAAAGTAGTCTACACATGTATTAGCTATATCTTCACACACAGTCTGTTGACAAGTTCAGTGTGCCTAACATTTTTATGGAGATTTTATCACACTGTGTGTAGAATGAAGGTAACAAGAAGACAGATCAAATGTTAACACCAGCTGAAAATACAAAAGCACTCCAGTACTTGCTTAATCCAATACACATGAGGTTTCGGTTGTAAGAAGCACCTGTGCATCTCAGCTGGTGTATTTGTACATGTATGAACAGTGTGCATGCAGGCCCTGATGGCAGTGATCTCTCAGGCAGTGATGATGATCCCACGACCTTCACCAGGGAAAAGAATGGAGTAAGAAGACAGAAATCAGGAATGCTGGAAAACAAGTGAGCATATAAACAGACAGAGAAACAGAAGCATAGACAGGGATGAAAACGCAGGAGCCAAGAGACAGCAAACTGTGAGAAACATTAAGATGTCTGGGGGAAAAAAGATGAAGGAAACTTGGAGGGAGCATCTAAACCACCATCCTAGGGTATAAAAAATTGTGTCCAACCAGATCTTTCCCCAAAATAGAAAATAGTAGTCACATTAGAAATGGCCATTGATATTAGCGGATCCACAACAGGACAACTTCATAATATTCACTTTTTACAAAACACTATTTACAGCATTTTCTATTTAACTGATGGTGTGTTGGTTCCTTTAGCTTCATATAATTTCTTTTTTCAGGAAATAAAAATGTAGATTTAAACATGTTTTGACTGAATTAAACAATGTAGACTCCCATTTTGAATGTTGGTGAGAACGGTTTTGCTGGCTGGTTCATGCAGGGTTGTGAAAACTCTCTCTTTCTATGATACATACTCTGTGGTTTTCCAGAAGTGTCCAGGATGAGACAGCCTACGGTTGAGTTTGGGGAGTCTGTCCAGCATGCCTGCCAGCTGGGTGAAAGTAGGCCTGTCGTCTGCCTTGGAGGACCAGCAGGCAGACAGGATCTCCTGTTGGGATGGAAAGAAGAGAATTAATACATGACACAGGGTTTCTCAACTTCTGTTGATCAAATATGTTAGGTGTACACTACTTTAAAACCTGACAGTGACTTTGATGTAAATGACAAACGTAATGCAAAGTTCTTTGAAGCTCTAGTGCCTCTAATGATGCTTCAGAACTGAACTGTATTGTGCAGAGCCTGGCAGGTGAAAAGCTTAATACTCATGTATTAAGACCAAGTGCTCAAAAACATTTTGTTTGGTTGGCTATCAAACTTTCAACCAGAGTGCTCATTACTTACTTTTAGTAAGGACTGCTTAGGCCATGTGGTTAGCATGGGTGCCTGATTTAAATCTGCAGCTGCATATCCACACATCTCACAGTCCAGAGTAGATAAACTTGATGGTTGGTTAATTTGCACTACTTTACACAGTGGTATACGTGTAGCTAACTGGCAGCAGCAGCAAATGGCAGCCATTTTGGCTGAAACAATCTTCCATTTAGAGTTACAACACTATTTGAGAGGGAGTGATGATTTAAATACAGCAAACACAATGATATATAAAAAAAAACCTGCGTTAGGCCTTTAAATGCAGCTGCTAGCCTACTGAAAACTGACTCAAGTACACACAATAATCTGTAATTTCAGTTCTTGTTTTTCAGAACCTTGATGCTAAGTCTAGAGCATACATTTAGTTCATAGTACAAATTTGTGCAAAAGAACTACTAATTATCAAGTAAATGTTAAAATGCACAATAACAATTTATTTTAAGGATATTACATAATTCCAGAATCATTTTCTGAACCCCCCAAAAAGATTCCCTTCAAGAAATTAATATGGTAGGCTCTAATGGACTTTATAAGGCTATTGTGGAATTATAAGTTTACATTAACATTTTATTAATTTGCCCTGCTGCCTTCCATAATGGCCTGAATATTTATGTAGAATTTTTTATCTCCAGATTAACGTTCTTTTTGACCTAGTGAACTTGTAGTTTTTTCACCAGCTGTGGCCACAGCTAGTAACGTTAGAAAAACTACAGGATCCGGCTGTAGACCGGAAACTAAACAATAAGCACGCCACACGCACGTGTGGTCTGGCCTGCTCGCCAGCTCCAAAAGAGTAGGCTACTGTTTTGTGTGGATGGTGAGCGCGAGACACCGAAATGGATGCGAACAAGACTGTAATAGTTTACAATGATGTGCACGTTGTAATTATGGTTTTTGCCGGCGTTTGTCCGTTTGTTTGTCCATTTGTTTGTTTGTTAGCAAGATAACTTGAAAAGTTACGAATGGATTTTGATGAAATTTTCAGGAAATGTTGATAATGGGATAAGGAACAGGTGGAGGAGGTCAGACAGATAAGGACGGGAATGTTGCCAGGAGGATTTTGAAGTCAGGCGATTAATATTTCGCAGGTGGAAGTAAGCAGACCAGGTGACATTATTAATATGGGATTTGAAAGATAGAGTGCCGTCAAGGATGACACCCAGGCTCTTAACCTGCAGGGAGGGGGAGGCAGAGGAGTTGTCGATTAGAATAGAAAAGCTGTCAGTTTTGGATAGTGCTGATTTAGTGCTGATCAGGAGAACCTCAGTTTTGTCAGTTTAATTGGAGAAAATTTGAGCTGAACCAGGTTTTTACTTCTGTAATGCAGTCAGTGAGGGAGGGGGGTGGGAGAATGGAAGAGGGTTTACTTGTGAGGTAGAGCTGGGTGTCATCGGAAATGAATGTCATATTTACAGAAGATATTGCCAAGGGGAAGGAGGTAGATGATGAAGAGGAGGGGCCCTGGGACAGAGCCTTGGGGCACACCTGTAGTGACCTGAAAGGTAAGATTTGAACCAGTCTAGTGGAGTGTGGGTGATGCCAATGGAGGATAATCTGTTCAGGAGGGTGGCGTGACAGATAGCGTAAGGCTGCAGTGCACTCAGGTCAAGAAGGATGAGGATAGTGAGCAGGCCAGAGTCAGCTGCCATTAGGAGGTCATTGGATTTTTGTCAGTGCTGTTTATGTGCTATGGATGGGGCAGAAACCAGAATGGAACTGTTCATAAAGGTTATTGTGAGATAAATGAGAGTGGAGTTGGGTGGCAACTGTTTTTTTGAGAATTTTGGAGATGAAGGGTAGATTGGAAATAGAGTCAGCACCAGCGGTTCTGAAGGATTCAGGAACAGTTCCAGTGGTGATAGTGGAGTGGATGATAGCAGAGATGAAGGGGACCAGAGAGGGGAGGGAGGCTTTGACAAGAAAAGTGGGGAGGGGGTCCAGCTGACAGGTGGATGGCTTAGACATACGGATAAGGTCTGATATTTCAGAGAGGGTGGGGAGCTGAAAAGTGGAAAAAGAGCGAGTGGTTGGATGGGATTGAGATGAAATGGAAAGAGAAGAGTTCTGACCAAGATGCTGGTGGATCTTCTGGATTTTTACAGCGAAAAGGACATAAGTGAGTTACAGAAGGCAGTACAGTAGAGGGGTGGCAGCAGAGAGTCCAGGGGTTGGATGAGATGGGTGAGGAAAGCAGCAAAATAATTTAAAAAGTCACTATTTAGTTTAGGGGGGCAGTAAACAGTTCCGATGGTGGTAGGAGTAGTTTCAGACAGTTCACACACAGTAGATTCAAAGGAAATGAAGACAGGGGCAGACACAGGCGAGACTTTCAACTTCTTACGGTAAATCATCTTTAGGCCCCGTCCACACGGAAACAAAGCCAGGCGTAAACGCACAAATAGTTCGTCAAACCGGTGTATCATCCACACGAAGCGTTTTGGGGTGTGAAAACGATCATTTCTGAAACCAGGTCCCAGAGTGGAAAGATTTGAAACCGGCGCTTCTGCCGCTCCGTGTGGATGCTGGTATCCGATCTTTTTCTGAAACGCTTGCGTCATAGCTCCATCTCTCGATAAATGCGCATGCGCCAAACTCAGAAAATCACTACAACAATGTATCTATTATCGCTATTACAGCAAAGTATACTTCTTCTGCATTATCACCGTGTTCACCAAACAAATATGGAAAGCTCAATACGCCACTTCATGTTCTATGTTTACATCGTATCAGATTTCTGTGCATGCCTAAAGTCCCGCAGCCAGTTTCCAACGCCACCAACAGGCCTGGCATGTGTTTTACATCGTTTTCAGGCATTTCAGGTGAATTCGTGTGGACGGACACATTTACTGAAACGGCTCCGTCTTTACGAAGAACGTTTTGGAAACGATACGCGTTTCGGCTTCGTGTGGACGGAGCCTTAGACCTCCTCTCCGGCCGGAGCCACGGGGTTGACACATGTAAACAAACCCAGGAGGAGTGGAGTCATTGAGCGGAGAAAAGTCATTGTGTTGTTGCCATGTGTCGGTTTATCAGAGAAAATCAAGCTTACGGTCAGTGAGGAGGTCCTGGATGAGATGTCCCTTGCTCGTGAGAGAGCAGATGTTTAGCAGACCGAAGTTGAGTGTGGTGTTGTCCGAGTTGGTGGTAGTGTGGCTAACACACTGTGGTCAAAAACTCGACCAGTGTTACGTGGAGGGCGTCGGGAGCTGGACCAGATGGATTTTATTGTATTTGAGTTGTCTCTGTGGAAACTCTGGCGGGACCCACGGTGGATGTACCTCCGGGAAGGCAGGAAGGTGATATCCGGGTGGAGGTGTAGTACAGCCAGCAGAGGCTCAGACAGGTGGCAGCACAGTCGGAGGAGCTCAGCTGCCAAGTACTGGAACAGACCCGCCACGGGTAGGTGGACAGGCGACAGGAAGAGCCAGACACACACGGACCAGATGGATATCCTGTCAATCAACATTATAGACGAGTCTCAGGAAACGTATACGTCCAGGAGAATACACCAGGTGAGGCTCGATAGCCGGGACAGGGCAGGTGGGCTAATGCTAGCCAAACACACTGACAGGTGGGCTAACGTTAGTCCAAACACACCTACACGGTAGTGTCAACCATTCTTCCAGGGGTAGATGAGGAATAAATCTTCCACGTGTGAACAATTGCAGAGTCAGTTCAGTTGTAAGACCATAAAACAAGTTTTAGAAGTTAAGTTAAAGTCAGTTACCAGCGAGTAGCGGCAGCAAGTCGCGCCAGCGTTCACTGTACCTGTCAGGTCTCTTGAATTTAAAAAAAAAAAGCATTCTTTTTCAATAGTGGATGTCTGCCAGTTATTTTGAGAGATCTTAACAGTCCTTGTTTTATTAAGCATATATTGTAGGCTAAGAGGCAGCATGTTTTGAAATGTTTGCTGGATAAACACTTGTCTCAGCAAGATAGGTGTTCATGTTCTTCTACAGTTAGACTCACCGTGACCTCTTTGCCCAGATTGGCCTCTGCCAACACCTTCCTAATCCCCTCACTGGTGCCCACTAGCCAGATTTTAGCTTCCACAGGTTGGTTGGTGATTGGCCAGTCTCCAGTTTGCAGCTCATACCAGATTGTTCTGCAAATAACCCAACTCAAATATCATACCAGGAAACCTGTGGTGAATGTGAAACCACGTTATGTGCTAAACTCATTTACATTCCCTCTTTCTGTACGTCAAGTGAGCCTGCTCAGATATACCAAATGGAGCATGAAGCACACAGAGATGACATATTCAAATGTTGTGTAGCTGCAGTAGGCCTTAAAAGTTGTAAAACATGTCTGGTCTGCATTTGTGACTTAAACTCAAGAATACACAAAAATGATTGGTGTGTTAGCTGTCACTAGTAATGAACTTAATTTGACTTAAAGAGAAATCAACAGTGGAAAAAATAATTACAAGGTAAAGGAACTTATGGATCCTGCTTTAAATCTTTGTAAAAGGTGGAATATGCATAATTTTGAACATACAGTATATGTCAAAATAATGTGGCAGTAAAAAGTTATCTGCTATGTAAAAATATATTGGTGTAATGAGATCCTTAGCGAAGAATGAAGTCACACTCACCCTGTGTGTGGTGTAATCTGAGTTTCCCTGTTCTGTGCGTTGGCAGCTAGTCTGGCCATGCATTCATGACGGTACATGCGAGTCCCTCCATTTGAAACTGTTGTACATTCCTGTACTAATAGACTGACCAACAGTGACCTCCAACACCGCATTGGAAAGTGAGAGTCCAGTCTGGAGCATCTAGTTGTTGCCTCAAAAGAACCTCAGATTTTGTTAAAAGAAAGTCTTTTATTTATATTGCTTCCTTATAGAAACTCTGAACTGCCAGCCAAAAAAATAAAAATGGATCAGTTTCACGTTATAACGTGATATTTTTCACATTATAACGTGATAAGTGTTTATCACGTTATAATGTGAAAAATATCACTTTATAACGTGAAACTGATCCATTTTTATTTTCGAGCCCTGGCAGTTCAGAGCTTCCATAGTATGGAATTGACGTGCACTAGTTTCATTTCAGCTCAGTGAGAGAACCTCTACGACTGGTTTCCTGCTCTCCTCTCTTACTCCTTCACTCTACTGTGTCTGTTTTGTTCTGGTCTTTGCATGTCTGCTTTACCTGCTGTGTCTCTTCTGGTGTGTGTCTGGGACTCATGCTAAAACAGACAGACAGCCTGAACAGGAGCAGACACAGTGGAGCAAAGGAGAGAAGGGTGAAGCAATGATAATGGAACTTGAGTTGACAACAACTTGTACCTATTTTACAATGCTAGTGTGGGCTAATGGCTGTGCCTGGATTATCTTTTGTTGTTTCTTGCTTCCACAACCTGTGTGGTTAAGAGATGCTGTTGCTTTATTGATACTGGTTTCTAAATTTCGCACCCTTAACATAAACTATATTTTTAATGTCACCTAAGCATTCGTTGATAAATCTGAACAGACTGTTTAAGTGTAATCTGTAACAATACCCAAAAGCATAAACGTCAGCAGCATTGGAGAAAGGCAGCTGGTCCTCATCAACCTCTGGGCTTAGCTTCTGAACAATCTCTGGAGCGAGGTAGCAGATCCAGCCCTGTGGTATCCGCAACACGTTCTTTCTTCTAAACACACACAAGCACACATGTATATATATATATATATATATACATACATATTGGTAATAGTAATAATGAGGAGACTGTGTCTTATCAGGGATACAGATTCATATTATCATTTGTTTCACTCCTACCTGCCTTCTTGTACCACTCCAGACATCCCAAACAATCCAAAGTCTGTAATGACGACCTTTTTAGAGTCATAGAACACGTTCTTAGACTTCAGATCCTTGTGAATGATGCCTTTGGCATGCAGATAACCCATTCCCTGTCACAGAGACGGGCAACTACAGTTACTATTCAACATTGTATGTTCTACACATTTAAGCTTGATACTGTATTTTTGCTATTCATGTTTCAGGATTAAAACATTCCATTGACAAAGAACACACACAAATGTACAGATTGGATCCTTTTGCTTACTAAAGAATTATGACCAAGAAGTGGACTGAGTGAAAAAAAAAAACATAATAAAAAACACTGCTGAGTGATCTCTGCTGGATAAACTATGCGACAGACACATGTGAATCCACAAAAATGTTCTCAGTGGTAATTCAAAGAAAGACAGAGGGGAGCCACTGAGTGATGAATACTGGTGTACAAATACATATTATTCTGGATTGCAACAAGTTTCCAGCTTGGTGCGCCATTCATATTGAACATACCATATCTCCTACTTCCCCCCTTTCTTCTTTGTCTATAAAGGGCTTCCAGTATATCTGTGGTTTCTCTACTGCAGCTTCTCATTACACCTCCGCTAAACTTATAAGCATTTACTGATATCGCTCATGAACTACAAACATGTGATAAAGTCAGGCTTAAAAATAATCAGCTTGTTACGTGACATTTTATTTTATAGAGTATCATCAATAGTCATGTATCCATCCATCCATCCATTATCTGTACACTGCTTTATCCTCTGTAAGCTGGCGGAGGGCTGGGGTCTGTCCCAGCTGGCTTAGGGTGAAGGCAGGGTTCACCTGGACAGATCACCAGTCCATCACAGGGCCACATAGAGAGACAGACAACCAAGCACACTCACATTCACACCTATGGACAATTTAGAATCACCAGTTAACCTCAGCATGTCTTGGGTCTTTTGGGGGAAGCCAGAGCACCCAGTGAAATCATGTGTGCAATAATAATAAAACTGATATAAATGTATTTTAAAATTATTGATTAGAATGATTCTTCTGTTAATTCTGTCACAGTTTTGCTGAAGTCCAAGGGCTGCTTACCTTTACAATCTCCTGGGCAATCTGTCTGGTTTTATTGATGTCTAGCATGTGACCTCTTTCTCTCACAACAGTGTATAGGGTCAAACCTTTACAGAAACTGCAGAGGAAACAGTATTGTTATTGTGACTGAATTTACAAATCAACATCAAAACATAAACAAATTTTCACCGGAGCAAGAACTTACATGCCACATATGAATTAATATGTAAAATGAGTGTAACAAGACACTGAGCCTGTACTAGAAATGAAGGAAAGCCTCCAGAGCTAAGAGTGCAGAGTTCTAAAAGTCATGCAGCTGTACCTGGTGATGATAGCGAGGTGAGGAGGAGCCATGCAGGCGCCCATGAACAGGACCACATTCTCATGCCTGGTCTGCCTGTAGTTCATCACCTCCTTCTTGAAGATTTTCAGATGATCCTGGTTGTTGCCGTCGATCTCCAGTAGGCGAATGGCCACCTCACCATGCCAGCGACCTTTATGCACCTTGCCCCATCGACCCTGGACAAAAGTCAGATGTACCACTTTTGTTGGACCCAAATGTTGAAATGTCACATTCTTAACACTAAGTAATATTTAGAGGCTTTGTTACATCTCCACCTTGCCAATAAGCTCTCCAAGCTGCAGCTGCTCATACGGTATGTCCCACTCCTGAAGGTAGACACTAGTCTGGCTGGCCTTACGAGAAAGGAGGCCTCCTGAGCGGCCAGCAGCCGCACGGCGGCATATGGAAGAGGGGAGGTCATCCAGACCATCCTCATCACCCTCCTCAGTAGAAAAGCTCTTTTTTCTGTTTCTTGTGTCAGCTGCTTCATCATCCTCAGCTGGGTAGTCTTCCTCCTTGGACAAAAGGCAGAATAAGGAAAGTGATCAAGTACAGTAAATGTTTAATTAACAATTAATAACATTTATATTGTGATACATACAGTGGTAAGACAAAGTCTAGGCGCTTCCTGTCATTGTAACATGTTCGCCAGAGGCCTGTACTACAAAGCAGGTGCTATAGATAAGACTAGATTATTGAAACAAAACACCTCCTCTTTTCAGTGATGAATCCCATTATATGTGACTGTCAGTACTCACCTCTCCATGGTGCACTGCTGTTAGCTGTGTCTCAGTGAGCACCTCCTGTGACACTCTGAGAGATTAAAAAACAGTGATTAGCAACATGCTAAGATTACAAACCTGATATCTGACTGATATTGATATTTGTGAACCCCGTGTCTCAGAGAGATGCTAAAAAGATGGCCATCCACTTGTAACTTGTACACTGGACTACTGTGATTCTTCATTAATAGGATGCCCCGATAACTTAAATCCATCAGCTGATACAAAACGCTGCAGCCAGAGTTCTGACTAGAGCCAGCAAGAGAGATCATATTTGCCCCACATTGGCTTACAATAAAATACGGAAGAGTCACAAAAGAGCTGCTCAAAGGTAATCGTTGGATATAAAAAATAATACATTATTGTAAGGTCTTGACTTTTCTATGTGAAGTGCGTCGAGATGACTTATGTTGTGAAGTTATGCTTTTTAATCAAACTGAGCTGAACTGAATAACTACTGAGCCCACACTCTCATAGTTTACTAATGTAGACTGTACTTTTCTTTTCTAATCCCCTTGTGAGATTTGAAAATAGGAATGAGAACTTAAAAAATCTGATATATTGTTTTTTTAGAAATGTTTTACAAAAACACAACATATGCTCCCATCACTATAGACTGTATTATGTAGTAAGCAGGACGTTTCACAGTACAACAATCAACTTGCCAGTGCTCTCTGGTAAACAGACTATGTAAAGGAGTCACTATTTCAAAATGGACTTAAACACACCTTGTGGCATTTCTTTGCTATCATTACTTATGAAACAACATATGACCTTGCAGTATTACTTACCAGCCAGCTGATACAAAACGTATATCTGTGATAAACTAACACTGTCTGAGACAATATAGTTCCTTGTAACAACTGTATGACATCAAGTGTGTTACTGAATCTCTATCAATGTTGCTGTCTCTTACCCAGGCTCATGGTAGCCTCCAGAATGCTGAACAGTGTGTGTGGAAGCAGGAACATCTGTTGGGAAATACAACTTCAGAGTACTGCCAACTACAAAACTAATTCTCATCGTTTAAAAATGCTGCATGTACACTTGTTACATATGAGTTCAAAATAAAGGGTGTTAAATGCATTTTGTCTGCAGCTCTCAAACTACTGCATTTTACCCAGTTTACTCAGACACCATTTAACAAGTTGAAGTTAATCCTGTATTTTACAAGGTCCTGCTGGCTCAGCTCCAGCTCACTCATGACTCCTTCCTTGTGTCAATATCCACTTTCTTAAAAAATGGTTTTGCTGTACATGTGTTAAAGTCAGCCACAAATGAAATAGAGCAGTAATATTTAGTCACTAAATACAGGCATTTGTGTACAATCACAAGTGAATTTCACGCTTCAGAGACACAAGATGCAAAAATAACAGTTGGAGCATTTAAAGAAAACAAGTAAGCATCATGTTCATTCAATGTGTATGAGGGAAACAACATAACAAAACAATGGAGGAAACAACTTGAGCCAGTCTAACTCTTTGTGACTTCTTATTTTAAATGTGCTGCTAAACACTTCAGTGAAGCTGCTGTAATTATTCTGTACAATTGATATTATTTATAATCATGATTTTATTGCATCTCTCGAAATAACCATTTTAACAACTGCTCTTTTGTTAGCTGCCACAGCTGGAGCACACTGCTGTCTTTGTTGGATGTTGGATCCCAGCATGCATTACACCAGACGTCTGTGTGTGTGACACCAAAGACAAGCTGCTGACCTGGGAAGTAGAAACGGTGGTCCCTGAAGCTCTGTGGTGACGGGTTGGGCGGGGGGGTGGCACTGACACTTGGAGGGTTACTCTGCTGGAAATGTGCTGGGGAGGAAGGTGTGGAGGAGGTGGCTGATGATGGGTTACTGCTGGAGTCCAGGTGGTTTAAACTGGGAGCAGGTTCCTGCTAACACACCACACTGAAGTCTATGATTTTAATAGAAATGGCCGTCCACTGACAGCATTTATTTTCTGGAAACTAATGTTGACACAGTTCTACACTTGTAACATTTTCTCAACACCACCTTGACAATGCACAGTTAGAGCAGGCCAGATCAGGATTCCATGCATATGTACTGTACTTACCCTTTTGGTTATTGCCTTTGGCAAAGTCCCAAACTGCAGAGGGATTTCTGCTGTGAGATCAATCCGATTATTGATGTCTGATGGAACTGATTCTGCCCTACGCATCCTTGGCACTGCAATTCAGATTAAAACATGAGCTTATTTGACATCACACTGAATATTAAATTGCAGGTACACAGATTTTTAAAGTCAGACTTAATACACATATACAAAACAAGTTCTGTTCGTTGTAATCATTCCTCTTGGAAATATACTCCCCATTACAGAATCCTTCCTTAGTGTGCTTGCAGTGGCAGTGACGGGGAGCAAACATGCATTTTAAAAATACTATGAGTGAATATTTCATTGATGGTGTCATCCCCAGAGAACACACATTAATCACCTGGATGATTAGTCCACACTGGTGACTTCCTCAATGCACCCAGTGTGTTATGACCTGACAAAACCCATACATTACTTCTCTAGAGCATGAAAAGACATTTATTTCTTACAGTGGTGCTTGAAGCTGTGTAAACTCTTTAGACCCTAATTAATATTTCTACATAAATGTAACCTAAAACAGGAAGTGTATAAAAGAGGACCTATTTACACAAATGACACAAGAATATTGTACCTGTCTATTTATTTGTTCAGGAAACAGATACAGTTTTACATATCCATACCTTTGGGATTAAATTGAAATGAGAGAGAACTGTTTGTAATCAATCGGATGACAGTCATGGAAAGAACTAAACAGTTTTCTAAGGACCTCAGAAAAACGCTTTTTGATGCTCATCAGGATGGAAAAAGTTACAAAACCACCTGTAAAGTGTTTGAGCTCCACCAAACCACAGTCAGACAGACAGGATATAAAAGGACAAAACATACGTTTTGTTACCCTCCCCAGGAGAGGCTGACCAACAAAGACCCCTCCATGAGCATTGTTGATGCAACGATGAACTCTGATTTATGCTAGTGAATTCTGAACAAAATGTCAGGACATCTGTCCATGAACAGAGTCTCAAGAGAACGTGTGTCATGAAGCATGACAGCAACCCCCAGTACACAGGCTGGTCTACCAAAGAACAGTTAGAGGAGAATAAAGTTCATGTTTTGGAATGGCCTTGCCCTAAATCCAGTAGAAATGTTGTGGAGGGACCTGATGTGAACAGTTCCTGTGAAGAACCCTACCAACATTCCTGGGTTGAATCTGTTATGTACAGAGAAATGGGCTAAAATACTTCCAAGCTGATGTGCAGGATGAAGTTACAGTAAACATTTAGTTGCAGTTATTGCTGCATAAGTGGGTCACACCAGCAACAGAAAGCAAAGGTTGGCTCACTCACAGATCTATAATATTTACTTTCCCTAATAAATAAATAACCAAGAATAATACCATTGTCTCTTTTGTTTGAGTTCTCTGTATCTGTTTTTAGGACTGCAGAAATAAAACAAATTCTAAAGATTTTGCAAAATTTCAAGCACCACTGTAACTTAAAAAAGAAAAAGTGGAATGAAAGAGTGATGCTGAATGTTGCTTACAAGTGAGAAATGATATCCGACACGAGGGAGCATCTTTGGTGCATTTGTTGTGGCACTTCAACCTGTGAACATATGGATGTGACATACACTCATGAGACCTATAATCACATAGGGTGGGGGAGCTTGTTTGTGCAGTTCTTACTTGCAGTGTTTACACTTGACACCAAACATCATGCTCTTGCAGCACACTTGGCACGTCTGGGAAAGCCAGGACTTGGTTGAAAACCTACAAAGGACAGAGGAAGAAGGAGAAGGAACAACATGTCCTTATCATAATGACTCTCACATCTGTAAGCCTGAAGAAGTAAACAAGAACACAGATCTGAGGAAAATTATCATTTGCCCTCCTTTTTGTCTGATGTGTAATTTTAACCCTAAATGTTATGAATATTTTACTGAATGTAGAATTAAAGTCATACTTTGTTTATGACAACACTGAAAGTATAAAGTCACACTAGCCGCCCCTTCAGGCTGTGATTGTCGTGGAGTTTATTAAGGTTTGGTTATTCTTTGTGGTGTTTCCTGTAACTATCACTTTCCAGAGGGTTGTATGAAGAAGCCAGTTCAACATGTCCAGGCTTTCTTTGTGTAAGTCAGCTCGACAAAACTAAAGCCCAGTCAGAGTTAACAGGTATCAGAAGCTGGTGATCAACTCTTTGTTAACTCAGACTTTCTGCTTCAAACTCAGTTCACATGAAAGAAGGCGTTCAACGCATCATGTGACTCTTCTTCTACATAAAACAATCGTGTACAGCTGCTTCAGTCCACAGGTTGTTTTAGGTTCAGGTTAGCAGGTATGTTGAGCCTAAAGACAGAGTTTAGTATCACAAAGGTGTCTCTCTTTTAACCTGCTACATCTCCATGATCACTGATGCTGTGGAGCAGACTTTTGTTCATTGCTCTGCCTCCTTTTGAATTGAATACAACAGTAATGTAATACAACACAGGGTAGAACCAACAACATCCCGACAGTGTAACTGTTCTTCCAGATGGGTGCACTGACTCCACAGTGTTTATATCAGAGGTTGAAGACTGCATACTGCATACAACAGAAAGCAGGCAGAGAAAGTCCTTAGCTGCATTATGAGAAGCTTCAGATTCTGTTTTTTAAGCTTTGTACTCTGCTGCTTCAATTTTGACCCTTCTGTTTTTCAATCTGTCTCTTGTCTGAGTCCTCCAGGTTCATGGAAGTAGCCCTCTAAAACATAGCTATGGTTTATATAGGCATCCCTGGGCAAATTACATTCTGGTTGATTTGATTGTAAATGCAACCGCTGCAGCAAACAGACAACAAAATGATGTCAGTGCATCATTACTTCATAGGTCATCATCTTAAAAAAATAGAAGAAGAAAATAACTGTGGGATGTGTAAATGTTTGATTAAGGTTTCACACTAAACCCACACTAAATTACCCACAGAATGACTATTCTAACGTCTAACTGACCTGTGTGTTACAGCCAGGCCAATGTCTCTCCTCCTTGTCTGTGGGGAACTCCTGTGCATGGCCACATCTGTGAGGAATATTAGAAAGCAGCATGCCAAACACACAAAAAGAGACATTGGCAAAATGAAACTACAGAAGCACCAAAGGACTGTGAGAGCAGAAATGCAGCATCTGATCTAGGGACTCACTGTCCAGCAGGGTGGGTGTGACGGGCATCATGTATGGTGCTGACGCTGGGACGGGGCCCGGTGTTCTAGCAGACAGTGGCCTTGGTGATGAGTCCTCAGGATTGTTCCCCCAGCCATTGATCTGAATAGAGCCCAACAATTTGTTCTTCTTACAGGGTCTGCAAAGACAGAGATCACCTGTTAATCAGCAGTTAACAGACATTTTACAGGAAGAACTGCTTGACAGTTTTGTGATTTGTACACTTTTGCCAGTTGTTGGAACAAAATGAACAAAATGTAATGATCAATGAATATTCAAAGCACCAAATTACAAGCTAATCTGCCTGTTATCGCAAAGTCATAAAGATAGGACTGCAAAACGAATTCTGAAACCCACTTGTGTGTAGTAGGATCCTCAATGCGGTTGGCCAGCTGTGACTCATGGCTCTTGCTTCTTGTCAGTGCAATGTTAGGGAAGAGATGCAGCAGTCTGCGGGAAGTTGGTGGTGTGTGGGAGGGCTTGGCAGTGCGTGTCTTGGAGGCCAGGGTGGCAGGAGGGCTGCATGGCTCCGGGGTGAAGGTGTCACCCATTTCCTCAGGTAATATGTTAGGTCTCTGGTCATCTGTACAAGGTACCACCGATATGGAGATGGAGCGGCCGTGGGTGCTGGTGGGTTGCAGCCGGGTGGAAGGGCTACCAGAGCTGGTGGGGGGGCTTCTGGGAGAGAAGGCATTGCTGTCCTGTTGGGGCTCAGAGCTGCAGGAGCCAGAGTCAGGACTCAGGTCATCTCCTAAGTCAAAGAGTCAGAAGCTTAGAAACTAATTCTAAGACTTGGGCAGAAAGTCATTGCAAAAGAGTGGGAGGGAATTGTTCTCAGATTTCCTAGAGTTTGTTTAGCAGCATTTTCAACGAATTGAGAGCAAGCAGATGAGAAGAGCATCACTGTCATCAAAGTGAGAGGAAATAAAGGCATGGATTACTTTCTCAAGATGTAAATGCATACAATTATTTCACGCCAGCTATTATCTACAGCTGAAAGAAGCATGGTTGTACCACCCTGGATCAAATGATAGGTTCATGAGAGTCAACATGACTTTCACATTAGAAGCTGTCAGAGAGAGAGTAGACCAAATAAAATACCCTCAGATCTTGACTCATTTAGTTGCAAAAAAGCTTTGTGCTATTCATCACTTGAGGACAAAAACGTCTTACAGGAGTGCTATGAGTTGCTCTGCATTTACAGTGTCACCAAGTTAGAAGTGTATCATCAGCACCCACATAAAAACCAGTACAGTGTTTTTGAAAAATGTGGCCTGGTCAAGTGAAAGTAAATGAAAAATGAAAGTAAAACTGTCAAGGAACATTTAGGAAACATATTTAAATACAGTATTGGACTCATTGCCAAAGGTACAGTGAAAGCTCAATGTGCAGCCACTTATGAAAACACACAAAAGTTCAAGCAACTAATTTGACAACGTGCAGAATTTGGGGGAAGAAATATAAGATGAAACAAAACCAAATGGAGAGGACTGGAAATACAACCAAATCCTGAAATGCTGCACGGAGCACAACAGAAGATTCCAGGGGGCACAAAACAGTGGTGAACATGCTCAGACATACTGCTGCTGGAATGAGTTTGTTATTTGGATTCTGAATCTGTTGCCTGACGACTGACTATTAGCCTACCACTTCAAACATGACTTAACGTCTGAATCAGGCAATAACAATGTTTACATTTGAAAAATAAGAAATAGGTGAATTACCCTGTTTTGATGTAGATGACTTTTCATTTGCTGTTGCAAATCATATTTATCCAAACCTTTTTTTACAGGCCACTTTTTCAGAATTGCTCATTAAGGAGCCCTCTGCCTAAAGTAAATCTAGAGTTGGGATGTTCTTCAGTTTCTTAAAATGTTTACACACTAACAATACAGGACCCCTTGTGAATTTCTCAAACTATAAACACACTAAACCCTTATCAGCCAGTATCAAAATAAATCCTATTCATGTCAACGCACTTCAAACATGGAATACATAAAACATAGAATCAGGATGGGTGTTAAATGTATCATATAGCAGTTCTAATCAGAATGAAGACAGAATGAATGAATCAAGCCCAATGTGATCTATTGTATTTATGTTGATCTACTCTAAAAATGACCCGTTCACAACAACACAGTTTGAAGTTCACCTGTTTCATTAGCACTCTTCAGACAAGAGAGGGCAGCAGTGAGGCGAGAGTGATCCTCTGAGTTGGAGCTCAGACGTCTCATTGTGTTCTGGAGCTCAGAGCTGGACATCTGCAGCAACCCATCCACTGAGAGCTTCTCTGCTGTAGCCTGGAGGAGACAAAAAGGATACCTGTCACTGACCGACTCTATCCTTCCTTTTTTTTTCTTTCTGTCTTTCTGTGCAGAACGTCTTATGGGCCTACAATGGCTGTTGTGCACCAATCAGGATGGATACCAAGATAACACAGGTCAGTTGATATTAATAACCTAGCTGACACAATCTGCTGCTAACATTCCAATAAAAATGTTTCGGTTCATGTTGAGCGTAGACTTACTGCTGCACAGCTACATAAGAAACAGTCTTGAAATGACCTGGAAGTGTCCAGCTGGCAGCCATAATATGCTGCCAAGCTGGTTGAATTCTCTAAATTCTAAGGAAAGATATTTCATTTTTGATCTCCTTTAGCATGGCATAGCTTGGAGCTTTGAAAGGAAAGATAAGAGGACAATGTTAACCTGTAAGTTGTTCTGACAGCAACTTTTATAGTGCAACACCATTTACAGCAGTCTCCTACCAACAACATCCACGCTTTTGTGTTTCCATAGCCTGATGTAAGTGCAGGCAGATTCTCTTGGCATCACAGTTGTCTTTTCTTATATCCTCATGAATTCTGCTTCACACCTTTATTAGACCTCATTGCATTTATCATCGAGGTCACAGGATAGTATAGGTTTCACAAAGGACATATTTTTTTGGACTAATCAAGTACAACCCATGTTCAAATTTTATAAACATTTCTTAAAGCAGCCATAAATTACTTGTAGTCACTTTGAGGCAACAGAATAAGCTGCAAACACTAAACTGATGATCTGTACTATCTTTGAAAGGTAATCTGTTAAACAATTACCTATTTACACACTCAGCCTAATTTCCACTGCTCAGGTTAAGACTTCATCTGAAAAGAGAAATGGCACAGAGGAGGAAAGGAAGGAAAATACTGGTTAGTAAAGTGTGGTAGGCAGCATAAAGAGGGTCATACACCTATCAGGGTATGTACACGGGATCTCTGGGGGTGTCCTGTCTTGTTTGGCACTGTGGATGTGGACAGCAGATCCTTTGGGTCCTGTCCTGTTCCAGGCTGGTGGGGCCTTCATTTATCTGGCCAGTTCAAGCGCATTCAGTAAATGTTGATTGGATTGAGATCTGGAGAGTTTGGAGGCCGTACAAAAACCTTTATTTGTCATGGTCCTCAAGTTGTTCCTGAACAGATTTTGTGGTGTAGTGGGGCAAACTGTGTTGCTGGGGGGCTGCTGCCATCTGCAAATGCTGTTGCCATGGGGATGTTTAGGTGGGAGGTATGTGCCAAAGTAACATCTTCATGAGTGCCGGGACCCAAGACCCAAGGCCTCCCAGCAGGACACTGCATTGTTACCAGATGATCAATCTAATTCATTTTACATGTCAGTGGGTTTAATGGTTGCTGATGGGGGTATGGTTTTGTAAACTCTCAGTCATCCAGGCCATGGTAATCCTAAGTGCTTCAAGGCAACTGGACTATTTGTTTGGTCCTTGAAGACATTCCACCTGTCATCCAGACCCAGGCGTTTATTTAACCTAAGGGTCATTACTCAACAGGAGGCTCATAAACCATCCAAAACAGAGATGAATCGGTAGTATACAGCTGATAGACAACCTCTTCTGTTTAGAGATGGCTGTTCCAGTTCAACATAGATGGCTTCCTTCACTCCTTTCTCAAGCCATCTGTCAAGACCAGAATGTGCACACTACTGTCCTTTATTCTTCAGATATGGGTGGACTGCTGAGTCTTGTCCTGAGGAGCTTGTTTGCCTATGCATATGCAACACTTCTCAGTTTGTGTTTGGATGTTTAATCGTTAGGGTGAACCAGTTTTTGTCTAAGACTAATACTGGGTCTAAAGTCCTGAAACCTTCATTGTGAGCTGTGATGATGTCCACTACTGCTAACTGTTGTTGATGAATGGAAAAGTTAAGTCCTTTTAGCTATGCTATCATTCTTTACTGTATGACACTTCTTAGATATCTGCTCATGTCATACATCAGCCCTGTTCCAGGTGGTGGCATATTATTCAAAAGTTATCATACTGCATCATTCTGTCTGGCCCATTAAGTGTTACTAATTTTAGTTGTGTTTAATGTCAAGCTTCAGTCCATGTTTTCATCAAGTGCCATACAAGAATGTCAATATTTAGGGGCACAGCTAAAGATTTACATGGAGTGAAATTTCAGACAATTTCTTTGTAGGCAGCAGGACAAGCTTCACAGCTTATGCAATTGGAGAAGGAACGGTACCTGTCAACAGGCTGATTTACATTTTATAAAATGTTCATTTAAAAAAACAGCCAGGCTGTCATGAAGGAACAGTTGGCTAATTACAAGGAAAAGCAGAACAAGTACACTGAGCTGCATGAGTTGCATGAAAATGCTGTTTACAAATTAACTTTATTGTTATTATTTTTACGACTACTACCACCAATAATAATTATTTCATATAAAATTTGAAAAAACAGCCAATTTAGTTTTTTTCCTGAATTGCTGTAAAATGCCAGACCTGATGCCTGATTCCTGGAATCTGCTGGCAAACTATGAAAACACAGTCTGCTGTGTTTTTTCAGCTCTTGGTGGGAGTGTGTTTAATGAAGAGAATGAGGGAAAAGGATTGGCTTAATCTCCTGGCAACTAGCTGTTTCCTGCATTGTGTCTGTGGTAAGTGAAATGGACAGGCTGGGATACAAAAGGCTTAGTAATTCTATGTGATGTATCTGGAGACAAAGCTGACAAAACCAACTTCTTTCTTCTGTGCAAAAATCCAATCTTTTAGCCGAACTCAAATTAATGTGAGACTTCAGCAATTAAATAAACCAAGTGGGCATTTTCCATTGTTACAGACTACTAAGTGTTCTTGTGAAGCCACAGCAGAAGGACATGTCCTAGTAGTCATTGTTTTGCTGGGACAATATGACTGTCAGGATGACCATTACTAGACCTGATTTGACAAATGGGTTCAGACTACACAATATTTATATCTGATAGGTGATTAGGTGATATGAGTCAATAGTTTTGCTTGATATTGCCGTCAGACATAGTTATCTTTCCAGACCTGCAATATGTAATCGGGTGACTTTAGGGGCTGACTTTAGGAAACAAGAATGTAGAACAGCGGTGTCCACAATGGTTGTGGAAGTTGTCCCAAGAGGTGGCAAGAGGCATTTCTGACAGGCTAGTCTTTTTGTCGGGACATGGTGAGCTGTCCAAGATGTAGCACTCGTTGTCATCCACTATGACAAAGTATGGAGGATCTCTCTGGGAACTTTGTGGTTTATTGCCCTGAAAGGAGTTTACATTCTACAGTACAATAGACATGTACACAATACAGAATACATTCTATTGTTAACGTGGATTCTTATGTTAATCACACCGAGTTACTACAAACGTGACTTGTTACTTGACTAAAAAAATAAACAGGGTAATCATTATTCCCTACTAGCAATATAAAGCAATCTTTGACAAAACATTCACACAATAATGTAGGAGACACAACATACAGGAAATATAACTGGTCATTTAAGTGAATAGAAACAACTGGAATTTCTTTGGTGACTAGTTACAATTTTCATCAGCTGGTCAGGTTTAGTCTCATGGCCTCTGGATTCAGCCTTGACTCCGACTGCTGAAGGCTCATATTAGCTTCACCTCAACCTTAAAATACAGTTTTACACAGAACCAGGACTCTAGGTTTTGTTCCCCATCACTTACAGTGGACCTGTCAGTTCAGGGCCAGTGTGGGGAGGAGCAGTGATTACAGCATCACATGACCCTTTAAATTTACTGCTTGAAGAAAATCTATACCTGTCAATTAGTAACATATAACTGTATTTCTTATATAAGTAACCTGCCTTGGGACTGCGGCTGAAATTTAGCAGTTTTGCTAAGTCCGGCACATTTACACTGATGCTTAATACATCAGTGTTGATGAATGTGCACTGTCCCAACTCAAATAAACCAATAAATGAAATGAAATGAAATGAAATAAAGAGACAAAGCCATTCAGGTAATGGTCTGCTCCTGTATTTCCTCATGTCCTCATGCTACAGGAGTTAAACCACTGGATGGTTAGTGATCTGCTCAAAATTATGCAAAGTGTACAAACTAATTAACTCAGGCTTTGCTTCAACATACTTGGTTTAGAGCATTTGTATTTATACAGTATACGCCACTAGAAGGCCACTGGAAGTAAATATCAAAGTCAAGAAGCTGTGCGTACGGGGCTTTCAGCCTAATCTGATGTGCAGTACACATCATAGTCCAGAAGTATATAACTCAGCCGCATTTCAGACCTAAGATAGTGACTGTGGTTAGAATCCAGCTCATGCATATGTCACAGTTGAAATCGCGATCCAGGATAATAGCTGTTTGTACTACTACAGACTCCGATCGCAATCTGTCCTCGGACAAACGGTGATTCTACCAGGACAATAACAAAAAACAAGAAATACAATACAATATAAACCTTAAAGACAGAAGTCTTTTAATTATGGTTAGGGTGAGGGTTAGGGTGAGGGTTAGGGATGCAAGAAAAGCTGGACTACCATGTTCAACAAAGTGCCACCCACATACTGTTGGAGTCAGAATAGACTGTAAATACTGTAAATAAGTATAATGAACTCATAAATGGGAATGTATTAATTTGATCATAAAATGAGTGTTTTCTTGCTGTATTTGTAAGAATATTGTTGTTTCCTTTATTTTAACATCATATCATTAAAATAAATTTGACGTTGTCCAAGGACAGACCCTGATCGCAATCTGTCCTATGACAATCAGCGATTATCCTGGATCACGATTTCTACTGTGACATAAATATATGCGGCTTCTTAAAGAAGGAAAAACATTTCTGGAGCTATTTTATAACTCTTTGGTTAGACACAGTGATAATACAGGATATAGTGCCTTACACACAGATATTGCAGGAATAATTATGATAATGGGGTTTTACAACAGAATGATGAATAGTTTGAAGACTGTTGGAAAGTTGAAAATCCAATCATTCTTTTTACATTTTCTGATTCAGATAAATGGTGTCATTTTGGTGATTAAAAAAAAAGATCATGTTCTTTTCAAACCCACCAGTGGATTTACCCACAACTAAAGTCTGTATTATACAAATGTAGCTCTCAGATTTATTAGCTTATGGGCTATAAATATGTGAAATTAGAAGTTCATAAGTGCTGCTGCTGTTTCCTAATTAACAAAATTGTCTTCCAAACCCCCGTTGATGTTTATAACAACTGACTGCAATGTGTGTGCAGCTAAATTATCTCACATGTGAAGAAGAAATGTGGGGACTAGGAATAAAAAAAAAAAACTTTGAATGATTTTATAATTCATGTGTTACTGGGTTTCCTGTAAAACCAAAATAAAAGCAGGAATGGAAAATCAGGTGGAAAAGGCCCAAATCAGCTGCGGTTCAAAGACTTTCAGTGAATTTCCTTGGGGTTGTTTGTGTTTTGCTTCAGCAAAGTTTGAATTTCGAGACACGAAAAAAAGAAACAGCAGCAGCGGTGTGTGTCCGTGCCCACACACATGTGGATGCCCGGCAGACAGCACAGTGTTTCCACTCAGACTCATCACATTGTGATTATTTTTACTGGAGTCGAGTCCAAAAACAGAAAAGTTAATGGAGTTAATTAGCAGCCGTCAGCGTGGGAGGAAACTTCCATGGCTGGTCAGTGAATAACTCACATTTCAACCGTGTTTAAGCGCTGATGTGCTGCTATTGTTAAATTCAGACTCTGAGGAAGCCCTGAGGGGAGAGTAGACATCTTTACAACAAGCAGTGCACCTTTTTCAACCAGTGTAAGACAAGTAAGTAGAAGATTTAGCCAGCAGCCATCAAACATGTGATTAGGAATTGTGACATTTGTAGCAGCAAACTAATCATATGTTCAGTCAGTTAAATTTCAGTAAAAAACACATTTGTAGGGCACCTCAATAGCCTAACGGTTATGTCGCATGACCCACATGCAGAGACATAGAGGCTGACCCGGGTTTGAGTCTGACCTCGGGCATTTGCTGCATGTCCTTCCCCACTCTATCCACTGTCCTATCGAATAAAGGCGAAGAGCCAAAAATAAATCTTTACAAAAAAACACATTTGTCGTCTCACAGCCAGATTGTTTTAATTGCATAAATCAAAGGTATATTTACAAATGTATTGACTTAACGCAGCTGGTTGCTAGTTGGACATAATGTCGGTTTTACAGACTGAACTCACTGTATTGTTCAGGGCAATAAAAGTACCCAATACTGTGCATAAAAAAACATTGAGGTGCTAAAAATTGCTCCTTTTGATAAGGTAAAATTCAAGTTTTCTGTATATTCTGACTTCAGCCATCCTGGTACATTGTCATCTTTTGGTAATGGTTGTTGTGTTGCTGGCAGCTATTATTACCCTAGCGGTCTCACTAAGGCTGACCATAAACTGTCTTATTGCCAACTCATACACATGGACAATGGCCAACCAGAGTCATTGCAAACATACACCAATCAGGCATAACATTAGGTCTGAGCTGCATTGCACCACCACAAGTCTGTGTTTAATGCTCCATGTACAGCAAACATGTTTCTAGAAACTCTCAACTACACTTCAGCCGTAAAGCAGGTATCTCTGCAGAAATATACTGACTGTACTTTGTCTTCTGTCTCGCCCCAACAGAAGGAGAGTGACCAGCAGATAACTGTGCAGGTGGAGGGCAGCCTGACCACCTTCACCCAGACAGGCCTGGCAGCCGGTCAGGAGTACAGCGCCAGCATCGTCGGAGAGATTGACGGCAGGAGGGGAGCTGAAATCTCCACCGAGTTCATGACCCGTGAGATGTTATCCTTTATTTTTTCTTTATTGAAGACAACAAACACGTCTGAATGTCTCTTCTTCTCCAGCTGGAAGTGTTAGGGAGCCTGAGGAAATGGCCAAATCATAAGGATTAGACTGAAATTGAATTTTAAGCACTTTGTTTTGTATCTTGAGCTCAGTGTTTGTCACTAATCTCTGGATTTATCTTCAGGAGAGCTATGTTGGGTGTAACTTCATTTTTTATCAGCCTGGGTTTTGCTAATTGCTTTGTGATGCTCTAAATAGCTGTTTAACCCTTTGAACTCCACCCAGTTTCTGGGCGTTTTTACTCCTCTCACATTTTTACTCACCGTGGGCTCATTTTCACTACAATATACGGTCCTGCAAATCTACGGAAACGGTACAACCATGGCTAGAGGTAGAGCAAACTAAGAAGTGTCTGCTGCACAGTATGACACAGTTATGCTATAAATCATAAAAAAGAAAAAATGAAAGTTTAATTTCTGTGATTAAATAATAAATTGGAAAAAACCTGGAATCAATATGTAGATTTTTTTGCTTTTCAAATTCTTTATTTGTGGCAATCTTTTTAATAAGACGTGTAGAATAATGTGATTTTGATGAAATATCACGTTAATTTAACGGAAATTGGTTAATTGTACCAACAGAATGGCACGTCACAGTAGTTTATGGAAAGGTCCATCCATCCCTTTGCCTAACAACCCCTAGCCAGGGTATAGGCCGTCGACTAGAGACCTCCAGAGCCCCCTATCCTGTGCATTTGCCTCTACTTGGTTCCAGGTGGCACCCATCTTCTTGATGTCTGCCTGGAGGTCATGGCGCCAGGTGTTCCTTGGCCTGCCTCTTCTCCGTTTCCCTCTGGGGATTCCAGGACAAAGCCTGTCTGGTGGTACTTGCCACTGGCTTCCTCAGCGTGTGTCCTATCCATCCCCATCTTCTTCCTATTTCCTGTTCTGCTGGGATCTGCTCTGTTCTTTTCCAGAGGCTGATGTTGCTGATTTTGTCTGGCCAGTACACCCTCAGGATTTTATGTAAAATGTTTAAAAGCATGTATTAAATTGGCATTAAAGACCAACAATAAAAAACATCAACATTTTAACTCTCAGGTCTTCATCAGGCTGTATAAAAGGAAAACCCAAATGTAAATTGGCAGTGCCGTCATACGTGTATGCTGGTAGCATCCAGATCTACAGTGCAGTCTGCTGTCACTCACACCATGAAAGGGTGTCATGAAAAGCCACATCTCAAAAGGCAATCTTAGACCTTACGCAGGTACAATCTCTACACAACAAATCTGACGTTTCACAGGAACAAGATTTTCCTCTAATTAAAAGCCGTTGCAACCACCAGAGTCACATTTTTAATAGTATCGCCTCCACATGCCAGTTCTTGAGGGTAGGGTGTGGTACACAACAACAACATGCTTAAGGCACAAGTGCAGTGTTTGCCCACCTTACCTTTGTAAATAGGACTTTATGTAATCCGTTCTTTATCGCAGGAGAGAATTTAAAGCAAATGTCAAACTAACGTCAGAAAAAAGAATCAATTTATGTCGTTGTCTTTACGCCAGAATTCTTACAAATTGCATATCAGGATCAGATTGCTGAAACAAGATGGGGAGATGGAATGCTATGGAATGCTCTCTTCCTTCTTCCTCCTTCCTTTTCTCCAGACAAGTAAAAAATTCCATGCATCTACGTTCACCTGTGTATCATTATACCTGCCTTAAACTAATGCAGTCTAATTTGACAGCCCTGTAATAAATCCTCTCATGAAGGCTCGAATGTTTCGTTTATGTTGAAACTCTTTCAGAGACATGTTCAAAGTCAGTATCATGTTTTAAATCACACTTTCATTGTTTTTTCTTTCCTAATCGATGGTGATTGTCATATGCATTTAAATTATTTTGTTTATATCCCAAGTTCTGGTTCTTATTGACTTTATTTTATATTGTATTATTGTAAAGCAGCTTGTAACACTTGGTATAGGAAGGTGCTACATTAATAATGTTTAGTCCTGTTATTATATTTGGAGGATGCTGTTTGTGATGCTGCTTGAAGAGATTAATTTTCAGTCTACAATACCTGCAGTGGACGAAATAAGAGATCTTGCAAAACGTTCGTTTCTCAGGAACAGCAATAATGTTCGTGGGTCAATTTGACCCGGGGCATGTTTAATTATCCAAAAGTGTCAGAAACCAAAAAACCACAACAAACATTGTTTACATCTTATTATTAACTCCATTACTAACATTAACAAAGTCATGTGAAAACATTTTTAATGTACATTGGAAAGACCTACGATAGTTTTACATGACATTTTTTTAATTTACATTTTTTAATTTTTTCTTTTTATGGTGTGATGTTGATAAATTAACACAAGACACCTCTTCTGTATAGGGTCAAATTGACACGCTGACCTAAAATCAAGACAAATGAGTCCTGAGGATTTGTATTGAAAGTAAACTTTAAAAAAATATATAGCCCTGCCTGTCTCTGCATCCCACAGACTGGCTGTTGATTCATCCTTGACTTGTAGACCCCAGCCAGGATGAGGACCCCAGATATGCGTGTTAGGAAAATTCTTCAGTGGAGTCCTAACTGCTCCCAAATTATCACACAGAGTCGTCTCTCAAGTCAAAGCAATGTTTTACTTGCAGCAAGGAGTCAACATGCACAGGACAAAGTCTGAGCAAGTGACTGGTAATAAAATAAGAAACAGTGAGGTTTTTCTACAAGTATACAAAAGTATACAAAAAATCTAACCATAGTTGTTTTAAACGGGTATTGGGGTTTGGGGAATTGTACTCTTTAAATGTATTTTATCCAGCTCCTTCCACTTCTCCCCCAAAACCCACCTTCCTTCTAGATTAGTCATTTCAAGAATGATTTTCTGTACCAAGTTGGGCGTGACCAGCTCAACAGCTGACTGGATGTCTGTCTTTATTGTGTTTTCTGCAGACAGTTTTGCCTGACGTATATTTGGGGATGAAGACCACTGTATTCCACCCTTTTTTACTGTGAATGTCTCGCTTGGAGGAATATGAAGAGCAGTTTCCTCATTTGGTTCAGAATCATTAACCTCAGAACTGACCTCCAGATGTTCTCCATCTTGAGACACATCCCCCTACTGCCGGAAACTCTATGTTTTGTAAACATGCAGAGGGGGGTTGCAAATATGTGAAATGAACCATCACATAACAGGAGGGTTAATGGTTTATAGGTTCAAAACAAGTGATGGAGCATTACCACATGAGACACAATCAAACCATTCATTTATGGCTCAGGAGGAACATCTATGCATTGCAGTCTGCAAACACTTAATTAAAATAAAACAATCCCTAGTAAGGCTCTCATATCCCAAACTGCAGCTTTTAAAATTTGCTTAATCGTTCAGCTCTACCTGCTATAATCAAATCAAATCAAATCAATCTTTATTTATAAAGCGCTTTTCATACTTACAAGTAGCACAAAGTGCTTTACAGGTTAAAATCACATTGAAATCACATTAAAATCACATTAAAATCATCCCCACCCTTCCCCCACCCCCCACGCATACAAACAATATCACACTCATACTCATAATCGACCCCAATCTCCAACACACACAGACCTACACACATACACACACATGCACACCCACCAGCAT
>OMNN01104265.1:14188-48471 GCA_900302755.1 Chromis chromis | reverse complement strand
GTTGGTTACTAATTAAAATTAAGTTGTTTCAACAGTATTTCCACATTTTTAAAAATACATTTTAAAGTATTGTGTCCTTGTTCACCATAATTATGAACTCAAGTATTTAGGTTGGCATAATTAAAAAATAAAAAATTCTCCTATGTTAAGTAGGTATAGGGGAAAGAAAATTCAGTTAACAAGTCAATCTCAAGTAAACTTCAATTTAGTTTTAAATCTACCACAGCAAAAATTTGAATTTAAATTACACACAATATTAGGTTGATGCAATTACTCAACTCAACCCATCAAAATAATGTTTGCAACTTGAAAGGTTTATTTAAATCAGCAATCAGCTGTAGAGATCAAAAAAGTTTTTTGTACCAGGCTGTAATCATGTTTATTTCTGCGGTAAAGTTGAACATTTTAACATGGCGGTCTATGGAGATTGACTCACTTTTGGAGTCAGCCTCAAGAGGACATTTGATGAACTGCAGTTTTTGGTAGCGTTCTGCAGTCTCTTTGTTTTTCAGCCCTAAAGAACAAATTTTGAAAAATATTCTTTTAATTAAGCAAATGTAAAACATAAGTACACAAACTCCAATACAAAACTTATTTCAATAAGTTTTGTATTGGAGTTTGTGTTCTTCTGAATTTTGACACCAAGATTTTTACAGAAAATGTCAGCTCTAAATATCAGTTATCAGTCTTCTTGATTACTAATAATCAGTACTGGATGTGATTAGGGAATCACAGGGTACCTCACGATACAATACACGATACATGGCTCACGATACCAATACTATCACACGATACAGCGATACTGCGATAATTAATATATTACAAGACAATCACATAACCATATATCATGATATCTATAACTGAAAAATACAGGCTGACCTTAAATGTTAGCTGCATCAGCCGCTTTCTCGGCGAGGAGTTCAGGATGGTGGTGTTGCAGGTGGGTTTGCATGTTCGTGGTGTTGCCTGTGTACTTTACTTTTGCGAGGCAGTTCTTGCATATGGCATAGTCTTTGTCCAGCTTGCTTGTTCCCTTAATGTTGCGAAAGCCGAAATGGGTCCACACTTTGGACTTAAACGTGGATGGGGGCGTCTCTTACGGTAGCGTTGCTGTCCGCCATTATATCTGTACAAACTCTTCTTCAGCAAATTAATTTCCGCTCAAGTCTCCCTCATTCATGTGATAAACACCACCGTGTGGAGTCATTAAGTAGTGACGCTGGGGAAATGGCAGCTGGCAGGGGAATCTGGCAGGGTTTAGAGCGCCTTATTATATTAATTAAAGTATCCATATTTGGCGCCAGTGTATCGATACTCATATTGCACAAGGAGGGACGACGATATATTGCTGTATCGATATTTTGTCCCACCCCTAGATGTGATAACAATATAATGGGCGACTCCTAATATGACTATGGCTAAAGCAAAAGAAATACAGTAAGCATACAGTAATGTTTGTTTTTGATGAAGATGTATTTACAATAGGAATAAGAACTTGCGTTATTGTTTACATGCTGAAACAAGGAATGTACATTGTAAAATAGATTCTGTACATTATTTAAGGAATGCTACATTCAAAATGTATCTCCCAGTCATCCCTGGTGGTTTACAGTATAGGTGTAAATAGTTTATAGGTTTCTCACTGATAGAAAAGAGCAGTTGGTTATGTGAAGTTTTTACTAGACCAAAATACAACATAAAATGATGTGAATAAGCATTCATCTGCAACTCCATGTTTGGTCAAAACTCCGCAGGAAATCTTAAAAGGAAGTAAGTTAGTTAGTGAAGAGACCATCTTTCCTCATTACTGCAAATAGAAACAGATCACATTAATGTTTAGATCACAGTATACACCAGTTTAAAATGTCAGTGTGCATTAATAAAATAATAATATGTCTCTTAAAAACTGTCACTGTTTTGTTCAGAAGCAATCACTTAATCTATCAGTAGAAAACAGTAAGTACTATTTGTCAGTGTTGCTCATGTGGAACCAGGACATGAAATCTAATCAGCCTTTAGTTTAAGTATGACCTAATTTTGTCCATTAACTGAGCGCTGGCCACAGTTTTTCTGCAATTACTGACTTAACTGGCGTGTTGTATATGATTAATGATAGATGATCTCTAATAAATAATGGGTGTTTAGACGGCCGTCTGGAACAAAGAATGCAGCATGCACAGTATTATGTTAACTTGTTTCCATGATAATCTTAGATTTTGTCATGAGACGGTAAGCAGGGCCATTTAATATTCAAATCAAGCCCAGTAAAAGATGAATCTTCTTTTGTCTGCTGTCTAAATATCTTGGTGTGTAATGGCCTTCAGCCTAATTCATTCATTTAAAGTGCTCTTTCTCGATCTCCGGGCTCGCTTTAAGGCAGCTAAATTACTCATTTGTGCCAGGTTATTGCAATTAGCTGTTTGAGTGCCTGTGCTGTCGTGTCTTACCTAGATACTTCCCTCTAATTCGTTCTCGCCGTAATGAGTTTGACAGGGAAACAACAACAGCAGCACCAGCAAAATGGAAATGCCTGGGGAGATGTATTAGCTAAAAAACCATGGAATGCAGGTGGTGTATTTATGTGTGCAAAGCTGACAAATGACTTCCGTGGTTATGGATACAATCTCAGTATTTGACCAGAGGCTGCGCTGTTCCAGTCAGGCGTTAAAAGTCACACACACACATGTTCTCAGAACTCAAGTGTATTGCTGTTTTAATGACCTGGGCAATTAAATATACAGTGTCTATGGCTCGTAAAACCTCAGTCGTCTGCACAGAAGCACATTGAAGCATCTTTCGGCCTGATATTAATTGGCACACATTGTGATGGAGAAATGGAGGCTTCTCTTGATGAGGCAGTCATTGCTGAATTTGACTGGGCAGTGACAGTTTTTTTATACTAATCTTCAAGGTGTTTGAGGTGCTGAGCTTGATATCAAGGTATTGTGGTTGTTGGATCACTAACATAATTTCATCCTCAGACCATTCCAACATGATTCCTGTATTTTGACAAGGACATTATCTTGCTGAAAATATGATAATCTTGGAAAAGTGATGACCATTAATGAATGCATTTGATCCTGTACAATGATACATGATGCACTCAGACACTGAATTGTACATTTGCACAGGTATGGATGACAAACCTGTGCAGTTTACACCCTCACTCTACCATGGCGATCATGTTCCCAGGGGGATTAGTCAGGCCAGACAATCCTGCTGATGTTTCTTAGCCCCTCGTGAATCCCCTCTGCAGCTTACAGTTTCCTCCCTGGTCATCTCCCTGAATACCAAGACTGCAGTGCATTGTGTGCTGGGTTTTTCCACCCCACCCTTATGTTGTGATGTTGACAGTATTTGTTGCCAAAACAACATTATGCCATACACATTCATCTACCAGGAGTCTTCCACAAAGAAAATATTTTGCAGCATCTCTTTTCATTGTACATCTTAAAGATTGCTGCCTTTGAGAGGCGCAGCAAACGCTACGATCTTTGCGGCGCTCGGCCTGCCCTCGTGAAATCCACAATCATGCCCCCTTTCAAAGTCTTTTAGATCATGATTGAAGCTCATTTTTGTTAACCCATTCAAATTCGAAGCAGGTGTGGAATTGGAGTTTCTGTTGTATGCACCTGTTTATGTATATGCAAATGGAAAGTATGACTTATGCTGCCGGAGCATGTATTTGTATAAGACCAGGTCTGTGTCAGAAGGAAACCAAAAGGAAGGAGGACTCTGTAGAGTAACAAACATACATGTGGCGCTGTGTTGATTATTCAATTAATCTATTAATCAAAATTAATTACAGCTATCTTCAACCATTTTTCATCCACAAACAGCAAACGGTTCTCTTGTTCCAGTGACTGTAATGTGAGTAAATTATTCATTTCTCACTTACTGCAGTTGTGGTATTTAACAAGGCAAATTCAAATCCAGATGACGGTTTGGCAGGGCAGTTGTTTTATGACATCAAGAAAGCAGCAAAAACAATTAAAAAGAGCTCACCGTCTATCTAATGTAGTGTGTTGGATGGTTACCGAGACACAACAGTTCCTTAACCATAATGAATCTGTCCAAGCCTCATCGCTAATGATTTAGCAGTTACCACGGGCAACCAAATTTAGACTGTTGTCATCCGCTTTGATTTGGTTGCTCCCGTTGGAAACTGTTTTTTCCTCTTAAAAATCCTCGGTCCCAGTTGTTGTGTATTAAGTTAGAAAGTAGAAAAAAAAGTCAATAACACAGTAACCCTTAATGACAAAATCCATATCCCCATTTAACAGGAGAGGGCAGCTCAGAAGCATTTTAAATGCCAAGACCCTGCTCATCCTCGTCATTCACTGCACATTCACATCTCAAATGGCTCTATAGGAGGTAAAAACTGAACCTGTTATAATGCCCCTAATAAATACTCTCCAAATGTAAACTAAACTTTAACGCAGATGTTTGTGCATTGTTCCATTTGTTACTATTTATCGATGTATGTGTTTGTGGAAACATGGATAAAGGGACTTCTAGACATGTGTTATTTCTGTAAGAAATTAAACTTACCAAGGGAATCAACACTGAATTGTCAGCATTCATCTTAATTGTTACAATGCTTTCCCATCGGACCGTTGGAGCAGGTGGTGACTCAACAGTCAACGATGCACTGACAATCTGCAAATGTTAAACGTTATTTAACTTGAAAAAACATGTAATTACTGTGAAAATTGCGACAATTATCCAGAGTAGGGGGGAGGAGAATAATGACGCTGATGTGAACATCAGTTATGTCCACCCACATCCAGACGACTGGTGTCTTGCAGTGCGTCAGAGCCTCATTAATGCGATACTCCACCCTAAATCGGCCTAATGAGAATTTTGAGAAACCATCCATAAAAACTTGCACCATCCATTTGTATACTCAGTCTATTACTACTTCCATCTAATCCTCACATAGGAGGCTGTAAGCAGGTGCATGCATTGGTTTATGCACCTTTATTTAATCTTAAACAAATCACACTATTCACTAATCACACACACTATTTTATTCTTCTGTCATCTCTACAAAAATAAAGGTAGCTTGATTTATGATTTATATAGTATTCAAATCATTTAAAGCTCGCAAGCAACCCTATTTGAAAGACCGCAGGAGTAAATGTGTCAAATTAGGCTTGGAGAATTGTTGCATCCATAATTGGAGTCTGCTGAGCTCCACCATTTCTGTTTATTATTGATTAATGCTACCTAATTAGCGCTTGGCACCTAACTATGTTGGTTAAATGATGTAAGTTTGTGAAAGCTATTCTGAACACTGTAAAAAGGATATTATTAAAGAAACATGATTTGCTTGTTCAAGACTTTGTAGCTGCAAAGACCTCCACACAGACGCAATTAGAGCAGTACTCTGTCGCTAGTGTGTGCTGTAGATGCTTAAACGGTAGGATCAATCAGATGCTTTGAGTAATTGTGAGTAGACTGTTCTCTAGTAAATGCAGCACACAGAAAATAGTTACCACCAATGGAATATTTGCTATGTGGTTTTTGTTTTCTTGGAGTCCAGGGGTGAAGCAGTCTGTCACTTTAAAGGTGCAATATGCAAGATTTTGAACATAAATAGTGTTAATATAGCAGCTAATAACATGATGTAACACTGTAAAGATGTAGTGGAATAATGGCACCCTTAGCAGACAATAAAGTTAAACCCCTACATGTGTGTTGTAAACTGAGCTTCTCTGTTCTATGCTTTGAGGTGATCCTCTGCTTCTCCTTCCCAGCTTGCGTCCACTCCATTCTTTGTCTGTCTGTTTCTACACATGGGCCTGCTCCAGTTCAACCATGAGTGGCTCCGATTCGTCCAAACGCAAGCAGAAAGAAAAGGAGACTGGCAAAATGACGATAGCATTACTAGAGTGTTTTTCACAAAGCTAACGTGAGCTAATGTTCATAGCTGGATTTTTTTTTCTTGTTTCATGTGTACGCAACCGTTAAAATTGAAAGTGAAGGTGCGCGAAGGTGTGGCCAACATGCCTGTATGTTTTGGTCTGAGGTGCTGGCGCTCTAGTCACTTAAAGTGGTTAAAAATGTTGGACACACAAAACTTAAATTCTGAGTGGCTTTTATCCACTACTTTTCCGATCAAATGTTTTCTGAAAACATTGTTCTGCAGCACTGTTCTCCTTTCGCCACTTGACACAAATACCTTAGGTTATGTGAAGACTAGTCTGACTCACCGGATGCATATTGCGGGTATAAGCCTGCAGTTGGCTGCACATTTCACACGCCTTTCTGCTCCCCTTCTGCAATTTAAATGTTACCATTTCCAACATTTTCTTCACTGTAGAAAACAACAACAACCACCACCATGTAGCAAACTACCACAGTGAAAACACCAAGTCTTGCAGAAGATTTGGATCGTGCAGTGAGACACTTGTCTTTTCTTGCGGTAAATTAGCCATTTTAATGACAGTGCTTCCCTCTCTTGTGTGCAAATATTCCACCAAAGCAATTCCCCTCATTACTATTTAGATGGGACCTCACTACATCAGTCTTTGCTACGCACAGTACGATTGTGATTGATTTAAAGGAATACAAGCAAGTAGGAGCGTTTCTTTTCCCATAGCAGAATGATAATAAGGTGAATCAGACCATTCTATGCTGTAGAATAATCTGCCTATTTGAGACTGTGTGGAGACAAGAGTTTTACATAATTGTTGCACTTTCGGCCATGTGTGCAGCATTGAGACCCTCGTCATTGTGTTGAACCTCATGCGGTTAGAACCTTTCTTTGATCGAATACAGTGCAGAGGCGCTTTCAGGTTGAGTCAGCCATGAAATTCTCTCTTCTGTTGTGTTAAAGAGCATGTGTGAATTGACCCATTTGAAAATGAGGTCAGAACCTTCACAGCGCGCGCAGTCCTTGGGAAATTTATATCTAACAAAGAGCTGAAAACAGGAAACTGGTTGGGAAGTTTGTCAACAAAGCTCGGAAATGGCCTCTTTCGTGTGTCAGGGTCACAGTTGTAGCTGAAAAAGAAAATAACACGACTTTGAGGAAATTTTTACTTTTCTCTTGATAAACCAGAGTAATGTAAACACAGACTATAATGGTTTAAGTATCGGCATGTAACATCATGCTAGAGTGTATTTTAAGCCTCATAGTTATTGGTTATGTCTGCCATTCTTGCATCGAGCCTGTATGTCTGACACTGACTTACTGCAGCACTTGGGTATGAGGGACATTATGAACACTCATAATCAGCAAAGTTTATGTTCAATGAGCACGCTGGAATGTGAAACTATATATCTCATATTATCATAGTTTATGTCTCTGCCTTACTAAAATTTGTTTACAGATACACAAGCACCTAATGAAATATAAATGTATCGCGGATCAGAATATTTCTAATTACTTCCACAGTTTTCATTGAGTCATAAATAGAATAAATTACGCATTTAGACTCAACATTGGCATGTTTATTTATGATGCAGTCTCCTTTCGATTTCATCTACGTACTTCATGTAATTGCATATTTGCATCTGCAGCACCGCCACAGCTCTCTTCTCTCTCCCCGAGCAACACTTATGGCACAAAACATTCATTCATGCCACGTGGGATTTTAACATTTCAAAGTCTGTGGTTAAACACTATTACATTATTTGGGTCTGTTTGTGGAAACGTTCAGTTTTCATTTCAGGCAAAATAGGTCAACAAATGTTTGGGATATGCTCTATATCATGCACTATAATGTGATATATTAGGCTACTATATTAGGACTATGGTTAAATTTATACATTAAATTAATGTGATGCTGTATTTGCTAATGTGCATTTTATGTGGTTTTATTTTTCCGCATTAATACGTGTGTGTGTTTTTGTGCACACCTGGTTGTCAGCCATCAGGTTGCTGAGAAAAAACTGAAGAAACAAAAGGTAATTCCTCTGTAAGTCCTTGGCACAGTTGATATAATATGAAAGCATAATTAAAGAAGATGCGTATGTGGCTGTGCAAAGTCTCAGGGGAATTAAAATCTCTTTTGTCTGACACGTTTGATTAATAAATAGGCACGTTTTGCTAATTGGGGTAGGCTGATAGGTTTGCAGAGGTCAAAACAACCTCACAGCTGGACTCTACAGACAATAGAGAGGACATACAGTACAGTTTGCATTTGAATATTGCCTTCACACACTGGGCTTCATTGTTTTTTTTGTGTAATTCATGTCTTGTAATAATGTAAGACATATTAATAGGTAATTTTAGCATCCTTTTGTGGACTGTCAAAAAAAGGTCTTGGGTCGTAAATCCTGAAGACAGGACAGAGCAATGCGAGGCTTTAACACTACTGATAATTCCCTCGAGGTTATGTTCAGAGAGTGTCCCTTTTCATTTCACTGCCATTCACTCCACAAAGAACTCCGGAGCTGACAGAAGGTGTTAATATAGTGGAAAAAATTGCCTTAACACTTCTCTGTTCTGTACGATAATGAAACTGTCTCCTTCACCTGTTGCCGAAACCCTACATTACCTGATATATAATTACAACTTGAAGTGTATTCAGATTTCTTTTTATTTATTCAGAAGTTTCAATGTCAGCAGACTCAAATTTAATTAAACTGTATTTTCAGACCTACTTGTCGGGCTAAAGGATTGTGACAGTCTGCGTGATATTTTGATGGAAAAGTGATGCGGATATAATTACATTTTACTGCTTTGTGGCCGTTAAAGATGCCTAGTTTGCTGCCAATGTTGGCAGTAACACGGATAAAGGCTCCCATTGCATTCCTCTCATTCTGATCATTGTTGATCTATTCCCTTGATTAATCGTAGCTTATTGTTTGATTGCTCTGCCGTCTCTCATCTTTATCTCCGCTGCTCTGTTATGGTCAATACCCCTGGACCATTTGGTGCCATTTCACAGAGACAGTTCCATTATGACAGGCGAAATGTGATCATCTGTGTGTGCGTACTTATGTGTGTGTCTGTGTTTGTCTAGGAACGCTGAGCAACACCCATGCAGACATGGAAGAAATACACTGAGCTTCAAGTGGAATACAATAAATATACAAGTGTATTTATTAGAGCCTCAGAGATACTGGATTTTTGGGACCGATGCTGATTCAGATTTTGCAGAGGAAGAAATTCAGTATCAAAATATCGGATTATTTCATTTACATATTTATATATACAGCACATGTTTTGCACATGTAAATAAAAGGGTGTGAGGCCTTAACTGAATTATATATCTCAGCAGTAACCCAACTAGTTTTCATTGCATGTTCTATTTTATACTCTCATCTAAATAGCTCAATATTCACTAATGATGATCTTATCTTTATATTTAGATAAATTAAAAAATAACCTATGACAGAATGTCTTATGTCTTCTCGACTAAACCACATAGACTCCACACAATCAAGCTAGCAATGAAATTCATGCTGCAAATTTGTTTCTAATATCATTTCAGTTGATTTAACTCCAAGCAGAAACTGTTTTTCCTTGCTTACCAAAATGTCATCTTAAGGTAAATATTGCTGTTATTATATGATGGTCACAAATAGTAACTCATGGTTCGCTACTATCAAATCAACATGAATAGCACTTCTGCTATAAAATTCCTATGTATCTGGTGCAAAAACACTATTAAAGTTTAGCTTTTGTAAATGTAGTGACTGGAGTTATTTAGTTTGGAGGAAGTATCAAACTGTGAATTCTGAACAGTTTATACATGTAACGTTAGCATTAAGTAGACACTTATTATTGCTATAATATGCAGGAAGAATTGGCGTACATGCTAGCACGTTAGCTTCCACTCAACTAACAAGCTGAGAAAATAGCTACATTGTTTGCTAGCTATGTGTTGCAGCAAATGAGTTTGGTTAGTGACATGACATGTGTCACAAGGGAGGGAGAGTAGCTTTCCAGCAATATTTCACAATCTAGCTAGGAGCTTTATTTGCAGAGACTGCTTGACTCCGCACCGCTGTCTGCTCGCTGCATGTGCTGCTGAGAGTATTACACATAATGGAGTTGGAGGTGGACAAACTATGCAATGACATTTTAAATTTATCCCAAGCCCCCTTTCAGCATTATGTTCTTTTAAAATAGGCTTTCATATTCAACAATATATTTGCCAATGCTGATATATTTGTGATAGGCCTAATTTGGTTGATAAAACCAGCAGGCCAGTAAATCAGCGGGGCTCTAGTATTTATGTTTTTTGCAGCAGAATCAAAAATCCTTGACACTCTACTGTTTGAGCGAGAGTTTTCTCTCTCTTGTCCTACATTCTGTTAGTTGACTGGTTAGTCCACCACTTTGGTCCTGACTTTAATGTCTCAATAGCTATTATATGGATTGCCTTGAGACTTTGCACAGACATTCATGCCACCAGGAAAAATTATATTGATTTTATTGATCCCTTAACTGTTTCATCCAGCAACACCAGCAGGTCAAAATTTAAATCAGTCCAATACCTCCAAAGCTCATGATGTTCCCGTCAGCCTCAGCTGTAGCTTATTGATATTTAGACAGTGTCCTTGTAGCATACTAAGATGCAGACTAACACAGAGAACATGATAAGCATTATACCTTCTAAGCATCATCATATTTTCATTGTGAGCATGTTACAGTCTAGTATAACGATATACTAAGTACAGCTTCACAGACTCTCACACGTCTTCTCTTAAACTGAAATTAAATCATATCTTTTACAACATTATTAATGCTAAACTTTTATGTGACACTGATAATTCCAATCATTGACATTTCTTTATCTGATAATCACTTTTTACTATTTATGTCACTAGTGCTCGAGGACAAATTCCTGCCTAGAATCCTAATTCATTTATATTTGTGGTTTTGTTTAGAGATTCATGTTGAGCTCAGGATCAGAGATACCAAAATTACTGGTGCAGGAATGGATTAATTTGCCATAATTTCCATGTTTTTAAACCCACTTCCTCTCTACAGGGGCAAAAACACTTGTAGAGCACAAAAAGGGGAAAAAACATGAGAAATATTGCCTGCATTTGAGGATTTATTTCACCCAAGGTGGTTAGAGCATCTGCGGTTACTGGCTGGTTAACTTACCCTATCAGTGCATCTTGATGGGCAATGATATGGCTGAAAATTGTGTGATACAGCTGTCTCAACCTCTGCTTTGATCCTTCCGCAGGAGGAAGGGAAGGTGGGTTTCATTGTCTTATATAAGGCAGGTTTTATTGGATGTGGCAGACTAATAAAGAGTCTCACTTTGGAGTTGAGGTGAGGGGTCAAGCCTGGTGATAAGGGTATAGATGAGGAGGGATGAGAGTTTTTTGTGTGTCTGTGTATGTGTGAGAGGGTGGATGTGTGACTTTGGGTACCTGGCTTATATCCCACAAATCCTCAGGGGACCGAGGAGAGAACTGGACTGGGATTACAGCGTCTCAGCACTGTGTTCCTGTCACTCATGGAGAAACATGTCCTGCGTTGCAAGAGTCTGAGACGGATGCGAGTCGGCCAGGGGTGATGATGAAAGAGATAGTGTACTGTTATCGTTGAAAAAATAATATTTTTCATTATTAGAAAGATTGCATTTTATATAGAGAGACATCATTCCTCCATGACACCATTGGAATATGAGCAAAACAGACTGTTCCTTGTTCTGTTTTATCCACGTAGAACAGTGAAAATATGACGGCAACCAAAAACAATATTTTAAGAGAGACTGTGCTTGCCAGTCAGCTTGTTTGAGTGTGTATTTGTTGACTCACATTGCAGGTTGGCATGATATCCAGGTAGAATTGCCGTTGTTTAAGAGCTGAACTGACTGACTTTTGTGTTACTGTTTACAGTCTGCTCATGCAATGTGCACATGAGATTTGTCTGTGATAGGATAACAAGCTGTCATATTGCTTTCAGTAAATTCATTGAGTATAGTGGCATTAGACAGTATTATTTTTGGTAAACAGCTGGAGGTAAAGTCGACCACTGAGGTAATTTTCCTTATAATAAAAAGATAAATAAATCTCATTATAGCAGTAATATGCAGTAAGCCACATTTTCTTTGGGCCTTTATGACTCCTGAGTGCCTCCGTGCACATCTATATGGAACTGTAGATGTTTGAGTATTTGTTGAAACCAGTGCACACGCGGCTTATTAGCATCACGACAATGTGACACACATTTTTAATGACATAGATTGTGCACCTCAGTCCTTAGTGGGGGCAGTGATACATGTTCCGTATCTGTTTCCTGTGGTGTGAATGCTGTTGATGGTTTGTGGGGCTACAGGCATATAGGGGGTTGCACTAATTAGGACCTCTGCAGCTTTGGTGGCATTTTCCTTCTGGCTTTTCCCTTGACGGCCTTTTTATTTAAAAAAAAAAAAAAGCCCTTTTACACTGTCATGCATTATTCACAACACAGGTGTCAGTCTGACCCTTGGCGACATCGGCTCACAAGACTGCAGGCTCCATCACAAACCCAGCGCCCACTCATGGCAGTGCAACTGCATGCAATCGCACACATGGAGGTAGCTGCAAACAGATGCTTGGGGATTATGAGCCTTCTCATATTTTTGCTGTTGTTTGGACCTGATTTCTATCCATTCTGGATTAAACTGTTTTCTGTTTATTCAAGTGAGAGCACATTCTGGTACATAATTAACCATATTTATCTGTTAAAGCACATTAATCAGTAGATCTAGCAGAAGATCTAGAGGCAGAAGTAGGACAAGGACCTGGCTGATAACTCTGTTGTACATAGTTACCTTTTTAGAGAACTCCCACTGAGAGCTGTGGTCATCACTGCTACAGCTGGCCACCCAGTTCGCTTCTTTTTTTTCTCTAATTGCTTATTTTGTGAGAGAATAAATTAAAAATCCCATCATTTTACATGCTTCACATCTTGTGTCTCCTACATTTCTGTCCGTCTGCTTCTCTTCTTCCCATTATTTCACCAGTGATTCTCTTCGGTCAGACGGGGGGGTCTCAGGGGGCATGTTTGCCCTAATAAACAGCTCTCTATATTTGTCTAATTTCTCCTTATTAATGTGGTCTTGTCTGGTGCAGAACCACCAGGTCCAGAGCATTAGGAGGCTCTAATTTGCCCCGAGGAGGGATTGCTGTTTGAGGATTGGGGGAGAGACAAGGGCGTGATCATTAATGTTTAATAATCTAATCATGCTTCCTGCTCTTGTTTGCCTATAAGGGGATATCAGTAATGTGTGTGTTCTTGTTTGCATTCCTGTGAATCTGGAAGAGGAGGTGATACAGTAAAAGTCAGTGGCACAGGACAGGATAAATTTGAGCTGTTTTGTCCAATTTAAGATCTTGATTGTTTATCATATTTTTCAGAGGGATGAAGTCACCTCCCTCTGCCCTGAGTGACACTGAATCAGTGCCAGTGAGCTATCCATCACCTCGACAGTGCAGCCTGGTCAATGGGGGTCACTTCCAAGCAGTTACCTGTTAACACGGCTAATGGGGGTCTGTATTTGCATAAGCCTGAGTAAAGAAGGGACTGGAGCTAGATAGCATACAAGCTGGGCGGGGCCTCTCTCCTCGTAATAATGAGACCATTCATCACAGCTTTGTTTGCCTGTATGCACCTTCTCATGAACAATTAATGTGCTGCAGACATTTTAGTGCTTTTCTGCTCTTCCTCTATCTTACCCCCTTCCTCTCTTTGTCTCACTTTCGGGGTACTGTCACTGCAGCGCTAACCCCTCCCGCTGATTGTAACTACGAGTCCATTTATTAATTTCGTCCTCCCGAGCTGAGGTTGGTATTGTTTCTCCTTGACAGCCAAGGGGTTTCGAGCACATAAGTCCTTAAGATACATCCTCTGTGTCTTACCTGTTTTAATGTAAAGGGGCTCCTAGTTCTTGCCTGTGATGTGCTCCAGGCGTTTTCTGATACATCAAACAACCTAGAAAGCTGTGTGTTTTGCTGCAAAGATTCAAGTATAGGATTACGTTCTGTATTCTGCTGAGCAAGGTTTACCACTGATATAGTTTTCACCAACGTTTTAATGGTTTGCCATATGGTTTTTAGGCCACGTCTGTTATTTTTTCTCCCAGTGGAGTCCTATGTTACTTAATTGGTACACATTTTTTATGAGTGATCAATATATATTGTTGGATATTTACCTAAGCAATTTGGTTTAAGTGCCTGGTTGCCCGAGAGGCTATAGAGAAAGAAGACCACCTGGGAATAGATGCCAATATACCCCTGACAAGAGCTGTCAGTATAAATCAACTGACACTTACCATTAACAAAACACAGCCATTAGAACAATTTCAATTTTTTTAGTTTAAGCCGACTACTTAATGTTGTGTATTGGTTTTCACACTGGAGACCTATTTGTCTCAGCTTCTTCAAATATTAAAGCGCAGACATGAGTTATTTCTATGTACATGCTGGCCGTGTTTTGTTCACTGCCTCAGCTAACGGCATCATAAAAAGAGAAGAATGAATAATAAATTACGCCAGTGATAGACCGAGGTTTCGGTGTGGACTCTTCATCTCTCACTCACTTGATTTACATACACTGTGTAACCTGACTGTTGGCCATATTTCACTGAAAGTGGTAATCAGGTTAAGCTGTTTGCACACTGTTTTGATACCTATGATTGAGGGTCTAAGTTGCCCCTAGTAAACGAGTGAATAGGATATTACTGATTTGCTGAGCTAGTGCTAAATGGGAGCGAGGTAGACCTCTTAGTAAGTGCTCTATAGACTAACTAAACCTAGCTGTATTAGCATATACTGTACATACATTGGTCCAAATCTAGGTTATAAATGCAATTCTTTTTACATGTAGACATAACCAGTCTGTGATGTCTCAATGCTGCGCAAATCTTTCTTAATGTGAAAGATTAGACCTGTATTATGTTGATTGATTTGGTGAGATTTGGGGATGTGTCAGTAATCCATGGTTAAACTTTTGGAGGCGCTGCATTTAATTTGGATAGATTTTCGATGCAATGGTGAGCATCAGCATCTGGTTTCACTTAACTGATGAAATGCAAAAAAAATATTACTTCATGAATTCTGCACTTTCAGAGCTGCAAAAAAAGATGACAGTTCATATTTGGCATGAATCTTGCAGTTGTTATGTTTTTATTGTACATTTTCTCATCACAACATGAGGAAGCAGCAGCTACTGTCGTTTTCTGCTCAGGGTGGCAGGACTCCCCCCTTCCACAACCTCTGAGGCAGAGTGATAAAACATGCATTCAGAGACCTTGGGAATTCACACACATCTGTGCCTTTTCTTTTGCATACTGTTAAACACACTGTATGCAGATAGAGATCTCGGGATGAAACATTAACAAACAACTGACACCCAGAGCTGGAGCTCACTGACTGAATTTCAACACGAGGAGCATCACTGCATTAAGCTATATTAATATTAAGATGCCATTTTTTTGCCATCTGTGCTGAAATACCAGAACAGATAATGAGAGATTCATTTAGTTGTTGCTGTTGCTCCGCATCATGATACCAACCTGCTTTTTTGCCTCGGGCATCGCAGTGAAGATGGTAATAAAGATGGGTTAAAAATCATAGAGTTGTTGTAAGAAAGCAATTGATTTAAATGTCAGGGTGCATCTTGCCCCTCCCCCTGTTCTGCTTTATTGGATATTGTCACTGGGACTGTGTGCAGTGAGTGTTCCTCGGAGACTCAGTCAAGCTTGGAGATCCTTGCAGAGGGCTGGTGTGTAAGGGACTGGGGGAGGGAGGGAGACATGGTGCTAACATCAATAATTCACAATGGTATTGCTAGGGAAACAGGATGTGAAGGTATAGGGGAGTCAGACCAATGCGAATAACACATCTCTGCAAGCACCGTGCAAATGAACCAGACCCAAGCCCCGCCATTTATTTTCATAGCATTTCACAGTGATATAAATGTATTGAGCCTATAAAAAAGCTTAATGATTGCATTGATTTCAAAGAAGCTGTTTTTTCAGCCTGTATCCCACAAGCGGAGAGTTTAATTTACTGGTGTGTTGAGGCTTCTGGTTTTATAAACCCTGTAGTGGAGAGAGGAAAGGAAAGGTGTAGGGAGTCCAAAGAGCGCGGGGCTCTTTCCCAGGCCTGCTTATTAAATTTCCAATCATAGCCTGTGGTGCAATGGCATTACCACCATAAAACACCTCTTTGCTATGTAGCCGTCGAGGCAGAAATTGCTATTGCTCGGTGGAAACTTGAGTGTTTCCTTAGCATTGATTTCTGTTGAGATGGCACAGAGGGAAATAGAGTTTAGACTATCATTAAAACAGAAACACAAAGGAATTCCTATGAGCTGCACACATTAGCTGCAGCTTTTGCAGCCTCTACCACAGGTGCTGAGTGGGCTTTATGAAGCATTCCCTCTTGTGTTTTTGGCTGCTCATTTTCGCTGCGAGGAGCTGGTCCCTGTTATGGATATAGGCTTAATCCATTACCGCGCTGATTGCCAATGTGATTTCTGTGACACCCTTCCCCAGGCTTGGGTCAATTACAAAGCAGGCAGTAAATGCATCAGTTATTCATGGGGAGATCACGATCAGATGAAGAGTAATAAGTCAGACGATTACCTTTTTGATAACCAGTAAATCCGATTATGATTTGGATCTATGTTGTGATGATGAAAGTCAGATTTAGTTCTTATTTCATAGTGTAACGTTGGACTACCTTTATCATACACCCACGGTACTACTGTCTAGCTGCTTTTTCATCTTATCCCCTCTCCCCAGTGACGCTCTCCCTCCCTTTTGCCCCTCCACAATTTTCTCATTAGTGATTAGAGCAGAGTTTCCATTTCCAGGCTATTGACTGTGCTGTTGGAAGCTGAGAGCCCATTACATACGTTGCTCCCACTAATTGTTTCCAGTCATAATGAAGTTCCTCACAGTGGAGGAATGGTAGTTAAGGCACATTAGGTCATAGGCACGTACAGTGCATTACTGTGAATACAACACGTCTGCTTTCTCTTCACAGTCATTCACGTCATGATTGTGGATTAATTCAGTGTTGTTAAGTGATTTTGGTAGCTATTAATGAGTGTAATCACTGAACATACCTCCTCTTAGCAAAGCCAGATCTGATTAGTTTTCTCTGCTCTTATGTATTTATTTAGTGGATGGACAGAAGAAGGTGAGGTATGTAGTGTCAAAGCAGGTTGTTGGAAGGGCGCAGTCCTCTGGTGTTGAGGATTAGATCTGAGCTGTGCTGCGTGACAGAAGTCCCGTTCTCTGCCCATTCTATTAAAGGGAGTTAAAGTATTACCAGTCAATCTGGGCTGTTTGTTGTTCTGGATGGCTCCTCTCCAGCTGCAGAAACACTATAGATTTTATGAATGGTATATAATCCATCCATCCATTTTCAGATCAGTTGTCCTGGATTTGGTTGATGTGGTAAAGGGGCAGCGGAGCAGCCAGACAGTCTTTTCTGCCAGCAGCTTCATCTAGTTCATTTTGGTGGGCACTTGGATCTACTCTGCAGTCTCCTCCCAGTCAGTTGTGCTGGGAACACCTCCAGAGAGAGGCAGCCAGGAGGCAGTCTTACTTGACTTCTCTCAGTGAGAAGGTTCCTCCCAAATCCACCCATTCATCCTTTGACTATACCCGCTTCTTCATCCTGTAGAGGGTCAAGGGGGGCTGGAGCCCATCCCAGCTGAAATTGTGTGAGAGGCAGGTACACCCTGGACAGTTCCCTCCCCAATCATTGAGCTCAACAAGCCACCCTGTTAAATCTTGCTTTTCTTTGCAGTCTAATTAAATCGCTACTCAAAGCTAAGAACTACATGGTTAAAATAAAAGGTTGGTAAAGCGAGAGCTCTACTGCCCCTGCCTGTCTGTCTTCATAGATGTCATAAACAAGATAGGTGACAAGGCACGCCCTTGCTAAAGTCCAATACCCACAATAAATGTGCATAAATTAAAACTAACTCAACACACAACTGCTATTGAATGCACATTGGCATACATTGTCCACAGTAACTTAGAGGCCATCAGCATTGGACACAGCAGTTGTGAAAATTGACTTTGTCCTTAATTAATGATAAATTCATTGTTCATATAGCAAGGGGGAGGCTTTTTCAATAAGAAGAAGGCTTTTTAGAATTTGGCTTTTTTTTTTTAGGTGCCTCTGGGTGGAGTAAAGTAAAATTCCATCTGAATAGATTTTCTTTTTTGTCCTCGGTTTAATGAAATATGGTCTTTGTTAGTGGAAGTGAAGGTAAAATTTCATGCCGTATTGTAAGCCAAAATTAGACAGCTTAAATATGTCCCTTGCTGTGTGACTTTACTCGAAAGTGCAAGCCAATAAAAAATTGCCTTGTTCCTGACACAATTGGCGTGAATCAACCTGCCTTATGCCAGCATTGAAAAAGAGCCCAGTGACTACTCATACATTAGGCTCTCTGACTTTCGGTGTATTCGGTCATGCGCAAGAACATCATGCTCAACCACTCAGATCACAATGTTGTTCAAACATTGAGTCACAGCTTGCCAGGATGACAGGCAGTGTGAAATGGAGAGTGATGACACCAGTACAAAGCAGAGGTCTGGTTGAGATGACCCTTAAACATGGTACAACACACTCGGCTCCAGTCAAGTGTTTAAAAAAAGCTTTTTCGACTCTGTCTCAGCCTGCTGGGGAATGATTCACCCCCACGCTACTCACTCTCCTACCTGCCCCATCAATATACTGTCATGGCTTCTGTCCATGTCACATCTCTCTTTAGCCACCGCACCGTGGAGCAAGACATTTAATATGACTGCTGAGTAGCAACATCATACATCGTATTATGGTTCAAGGACCTCATAATTTTATAGTACATATATCAGAAAATAGCATGCCATTACAAAGCGGGGCTTGGCCCCAGGGCGGGAGCAGGCAGGCAGCTGGAGTCTGCTTAGAAGAATCAGTGCTTCACTGAACCTCCAGAGTGTATAAATGCAGTATTTTGTCTTAGAAATGGTCAGCGTCTTATTCTTATTCTTCCTGCACTTCCCCCTATGCTTTTTCCTCCTTCCCCTTCCTTCTTTTACATACAGCTATATCCATTTCTGTAGGAACGATGAACTGGAGTTTGCACCCCAGCTAAAGTAAATAACCAAGCCTATGAATTATTGATGGAGTGCAAGACCTTTTTTTTCTGGAAACCCATCTTGATTCTTCTACTTAAAGCTCTCAGTTGCACAGCTCCCTCCTTACGCAGTTTGTGTGTGTGTATTTGTGCATGTGTATGAACCTGGAGCGCTCATCTGCATGTATACTTGGTTCTTGCTATTCTGAATGATGCTGATTTCTTGGAGTTGGCTGCATCTAATATTAATCTGCTCTTGGTTTTGGTTCACCTGGGGCCATTAGGTAGTACACACACTTCAACATGAAGCTACCCTGTGGTGTTTTTGGCCACTAGTTCCACTATGGAGCGTGTTTTATGTGTTTATTTGCCCTTGCATGTGCACACAAGGACAATGGAATATCTTTTGACATTATTCCATTGATCCACAGGTGCCGGTTATCCACCAAGAAAAGCAGCAGTCTGTTAGTAAAGGCAGAAATGACTGCTAAAAAGTAACTATGTAGGTTTAAAAAAGTGTCTTTGCAAATGTTTTACTGTAAGTCAAAGAAAATGGATCCACTGGCTCAAGGATACACAAAATGGTTTTTGGTGAATGACACTTATTGTAAACAGACACTTTGTTTATTTGCAAGAAACATCAGGCTTCCTTTAAGTCAGACTTAAAATGAAGACTTGAGACGTGGACCTGACTGCTAGGAGACTGACTTCTGATGTGAAATCCTTAAGATCTCACTTAGCTTGAAAGCAAAAACAGTCAAACTGTTTTCTAAGCACAAATGGTGTTGCGCAGCCTTTTATTTTCTAAAGTTTTGTTGAAGGGCATTAAGGAATCATTTTCTCAGCTACACAAAACATTACTGACACATCTTTGAAAGTAAAATGTTCAGAAGCTGTTGTTGTATCGGTCATCAGTCAGTAAGCGTCAGAAAGCAGCACAATAAAATTCATTTGCACATCCTCATAAAATAGGTGGTCCTTGACGTTTACAGCAATTTTATTTTCATTGTCGTGATTCTGTTACCAACAAACCAAGACTGAACTGCAATTTTATTCTAGGCTAAAACAATTTGATTGCCTGATTCAGTAACTTCCATTTGTTCAAAGATGAATCTGGTTATCTGAAATGGGTGATGATTCACAAGACCGGCAGCTGATAATTCTCATTTTTGTTAGTGCTGAGGCTACATAGTACCCAAAAAGAATCCCAAACATGCCTGGAAAAAGGCTCCGAAGATGCTGAACAGTTTAAGTGTTTTTGACAGAATGTTCTTGGAGTGTTTTCCTGACAATATCTTTTTGTTATGCGTCCTCAGCCTCTGCCCTCTTTTGCTGCAAGCAGAATCATGCACAAGTAGAACATGCTGAGAAGGATGATCAAAAAGCTGATGCAAACATGCAGTGCAATTTAGAGTCACTGAAAGAAGTGTACAGTAGAGTAATTCTCTGTGGCTGATATCAGCGCGGACAGTTTTACTCACTCGGTGATGCAATATGAGAATTGTTTCAGCAATAACTTTACACGCTCGCGCATTTGTGAAGAGAAGATCATGCGGACCTTTTTTGTCAGTGTTAAGATGTACACATGAGAGTCATTTTGTGCCTGGCTTCGTTATTGTTTGTGGTGATGCAGTGACTACGACCATGGACACTGCTACCATTCTATCCTGCTCTGTGCACTCTACATGCATTTATACATTTTGAAAGAATTTCTTGATAGTTCAACCAATTATTTGCAATATTTAATTTCTGATTAATCTTCTCAGGCAGTTGAATTAAGGTAGAGTCATCTATATGTGGTAATGGTGATATTAGCCACAGGGCAATAGGAACACTGCCTCAGGAAACCCTGACATGTCTTAAAGATATGAGCTCTGACCGAAAGGACATTAAGCATCACAGAAGACGTTGTCATGGTGGCCGGTTGCTAGCTTAACCCCAGCCAAGCTCTCTGCTTGCCAAGATGGAACTGCCCACCTCCTTGGGCAGCTACAATATTAAACAGTAAGAAGCTCCACCTAGTGGTGAAACAGGCACTACAGCTAGTCTACAATACATTTTCTGACATTCATGTAGTTGTGGTCTTCTGCATTATTGGTTGGTCAATAACATCTCTAATACTATGTATATATATACTATAATGTATTCAGTGAAATATTTGTTCACACTGAGGTCTAAAATAATATAGAATAACATTTCTCCCCATTTGTGCCATTTATATTCTTAATTGTATTTCATTACTCTGCCAATAATGCATTTCACACTAACGCATTGTGACCCCATCTAAAATTCATTATCTGCACAGTAAACATTTTTCTTTTTTTTTGCATATATATTAAACCCCTTTGCACCAAACAGCGTGCTGTCCTCAGGTCCTTTCAGCATTTCGCATCATTTGCATGTGCCTCATATTTGTTTCAGCCTCAGAGACTGTTGGCATCGGGTAATGCATTGCACATGGAGACAGACATACTCACACGCCTGTCAGCCCCTCCATATCCATCCGTCTGTCATGTTAACAACTTTAAATGCTGGCGCTTTGCATCTCTTTCATGGTTGGTAAAGTGTCGTGTGCCTGTGCCCCTGTGGTGATGCTGCCCTGGAGCGATGTAGCACCAGAAAGTCTACTTAATTATTTAAAATATCGATGAATTAAATAATAACTGTGCTTTGGATTTTTTATTATCCAACTTGAGATTTTGATTGGTCAGCGAAGTAATGTATTGGCCTCTTTGCCCTGCAGACTGTCTAGTGCTACAGCATTTTGATTAGTCATTAAACTCTATTACACTGATGAATTATTCAAACTTCTTCTTCTCCTCTCATCTACCCAGTTTCAGTATATTGTGCTCCATATACACTCCGAGCACCTCATTCCTGATTTTCTTTCATTTCCTCGGGTACCACAAACTTTCTCATTGTTTTTGACTTCCTGCAACTGGATGGAAGGACCTCAGCGTGTTTTCTAACAGCTTCACACTCAGCTTTTTTCACTCACTTGTTCATTTCACACCGAGTCTCACCTTCCTCCCCTTTTCCACTTATTGTTCAGCCCGTGAATGACTTGGCTACCTTACCCAGCCTCCTGTTCCTTTACCAGCTGGTTTAAAAATAAACAGGGTGGTGGTTTGGCAGGGCCGCTCTGTTCTAGTGGGTTGTAGGCAGCATAGCCCTGCCTGCTGCTCCAGATGCTCAATGTTACGCCGTCCACACTACAGCTCCCTGTCTTGCTCAGACTGCTTGCAGCTGCCACTGAAAGGCTGGGATTTCACAGACGCTCAGTCGGCGTTTCTTCACGGGCTGCATGCACAAAATTATACTACATTACTGCAGTTTCAGCACACCAGAATCCCGCTCAGTGCACTCTTTTAAAGACTACACTTGACACGTTTGAATAAGATAACGAATGAAGCAAATGTTGGAGCACAGATGGGGTTTTTAATGTTTCAGTGCCTCATGAGCACGGTCCAATTACTAAAACATAGATAAGACGTAAAGGATCTGTCACTTTTCCCTCTTTCTCTGACATTTGCTCACACATATAGTCCTTGCCTGTGGTCCAGTGAAAGCAGCATTGAAGGGGTCATCTGAGCTTAGCACACCAATTAATCCTGCCACTCATCAGGAACATGCTTGAGAATAGCAGTGGTTTACAGTGGAATTATACTCTGCGCTAATTAGTGGTTACCATTGACAGTGTCAAGGAGAAATACTGAACTGGAGCCTCATCATGTGACAATGTGGACAGAACGGAGGCTGCTAATGCTGTCTTTTAAACACTTATCACTTAGGAGAAGCAGGCTCTGTCAATATCCTCTCCGCCAGCTCTATCCATTTGTTCATTCATATTTATTTCTTTACAAATCTCCTCTTTCCTGTTTGCCTTTCTCCATCCTTTTCTCCTCCACCCTTTTCTTTTCTTGTCACCCAGCCAGCCCTCTGGCTGTGCGCCTCACAGTTGCCATGGTAATGATATAGTTTCTCATCTCTGTAATGTGATGTCTTATTAGCTTTCATTGGGGCGTGTGTCACTATTTTATTTCACGCGCCATTTGGTGAGCTTCGGTCTCCTGTTGAAAAACCTCGTGTCTCAGAGGTGAGCAGTGAGTGCACTGACAGCACAGCGTAAAAGCGACAGTGTACGTATGCGAGAGTCCTGATGGAGAAGAAGAGGACAAGTGAGACCGAGTGAATGATATGTGGGGCAACGTCTGCTGCGGCTACGTTACATTTTCCTCTTGGTTCACAGTAGTACCGAGCAGAAAGCATATGAACATGAATGGTAATATGAATCGGAATGTGGAAGGCGTGCTTGTCCCAGGGTAGCTCTGTCTTTCTCTGTGTTCTGTGAGGCTGGCACATCAGGGAGGGGTTTCAGCTGCTACCCAGCAGGAGGCACTGTGTGTGTGCTTTCAACCATCCACTGAGAAAGCACTTTCTTTGTAATACAAATACAAATACTACTATGGTGCCTGCTGTATCTCCATCTGTCTTGAAAGGCTTTTGCCGACGCTTTAGCTGATGTGGACCACAGATGATGGTGATCCAGTGGTGAGACTGCTGCAGTTGCTGTCACTGCTGTGGATATACTACTTTCCCTTTCCTTTTCATGCACTCTTGTAGATATGCACAGCACTCGAGATCTGCCCTAGCTTGATAATCAATATCTGCCTTTGCAATGGAGGTCCATGTGTTTGCTGAGAACATGTCCTTTTGAGTTACCATTATGCCTTTTCCTCCTTTGTGTGTGTGCATTCATAAACAATGCTTTGAGTGCCTGTGAAGAACTGTGGGAAGGGCGCTACAGTCAATAATCAATCAATATTAGCCCAGATGCTACCGTCAAACACATCAATAGAGATTCTCCAACGGTGGTTTTATCCCTCAGTGTGTATTAACTGCCTTATGTCAGCCCACTGAGCTTTTAAAAATTACCCACCCTGCTTCATCTGTCCTGTCTTGGCAGATGTGGACTTCCATAGGTGGCTTCTGTTAAGAAGTGACAGCCAGGACCACACGATTGTGACTATTGAACTGGCTATTGGGGTGGTAATTGCACATTGGCCCTTCTCTTAATTTGCACAGGATTGCTGCAGCTGAATGAAGATGTTCTTTTCCTCACTATTTCCAATTTGAAAGTACTCTATATTTCAGTGGGGGGGTGTGAGTGTTAAATGATTTTCAGCAGCCAAGATGACATCTGTGTTTTGTACTTGAAAACTGCCTATTTTCTAGTGGAGGTGCTGAAGCTGGCATCCCATTATGCTGTTTTTGTTGCCTACACTAGACAGTTTTGAATGGAAAAATTAGACCACCTATAAAGAGCCATTTAATTAAGTGTGCAGAATAACAATCAAGGCTGTGTATATCCCTCTCAGAGGAATTTATTCCACACTCATGCATCTCTGATTGGCCTCTTGTCTCTCCACTTTGTCAAATATTAGACTAAACTTGTAAATGATGAAAAGAATAAACCACAAGTATGTTTTTACCTTTTGAACTTTGTGCAGCGGCCTAACAACCACAACATAAGGTTTAATTTACACAATCTCCACCCACCAAACTGTGTTGAAATACTGCTTTGAAGTTCCCTTGTAGTACCTCTTAATAATGCTCTTAGAAACCTTCTTTTGGCTCTGTTGGTGAGGAGGCAGGTGACAGAAAATACTAAGTACCGTCTTCCCGTATGTGTTTTTGATGAGAAAGCAAAGCTTGCCTTGTGTACTCTAAGTGTTTTGGCCGGTGTGTGCAGATCTGTGGTTAAAACGTGATTAACTAGGTGAAGCGTGGTTTGAGTTTGTCCTCTTGGGGTGCACCTTTTTTTGATGTATCCTCGACAGGCTCATAGAGGAGGGATAGTGCGCTTTGGATGGCATCTGTTGTCTTTCCTTCTCCTCTGGGCTCCACGCCAGGCATGTGTTTGTCAGATGGCAGTGCTGGTAAGATGGAAGCTTCTAATATATCTTGACGCGTTCGCTCTGCACTCTCCTTGACTGGGCCATTTGTAGTATTTTGAGACCTTGGCACATTGTAATTTGTATCTACATTCATCACAACTGAAATTAACATGCTTCCCTCTGAGCGCACATTTACTAGTCTTACATCAAGAACCAGGTCTGTTTAAACCATTTAATTAGCAATTCACCCACAATAGGCCTGACCTTTATTGAAATGCAGGTTAATGTGGTGTCCTTTTTAAAAAATGTGCTTTGTATTATTTGTCTTTTCATAAGCAAGTCAAGCTAAAACCTTTTGCTTTAGGAAAAAATGAAAAACAGTTTGATGATGAGACCCTGAGTGTGATAGCTTGATGTTTAATCTTTCTTTGAAATCACTATTTATCATCATATGTTGTCTATTTTGCCTCTTTTTGCTTGTATAGGGCAGCAAATGAATCTGGTTACAATGCAGAGGACATTTATGAAGTAGCCCAGTATTGTGTTTAACAGTACAGGTTTTTTTCTGGCTCAGAATGTGCCTTTGATGCGCGACTACACACGAGAGAAAGCATGGGTACAGTAAAGATAATTTGTCTGTATTTTCCTAATATTTCTGAACATTTGATGAACAAAACTGTATATTATTCTTGAGTAAAATAAACCCCCAATTAACAAAACTGGTTAAATTAAAAGAGCTGCCATATCTTTTCTCAATTATTATCATCAAACCTCTTTAGTGGTGCCAAAAAAAATCCTCCATGCAAGAAAAACCCTCCTGTAAAAGTCTAAAGAAATCAATCCAAGATTAAAATACAACCATATGAAATCCAAGGAATCCATAGGGGAAGCGTGAAATCCCTACACACAAGACAAGTCTTATGTCTAAGTAAATCATGCAAATGCAAATTCCTTTCATTCATTTTTTCCCGTGTGCAACATCGAGGGCTTGCTTTAACCTATTCATGCTAACTTCATAGCTTCCTGGATTAAGCGTGTGTCAATAAATATTGACACATTGGAAGACCGTTTCCTCCTACTTCTGCTTGCACATTGATCAGCATCTCTTACGGTTCTCACACTAGCTTGGGGGAAGGTGCTGATGTAACAATATGAATGCAATGCAGGAACATTTTAAATTGATAAAGATACTAAAGATAATAAAGATATGTTCATGTAAGAATAAGCTACTGGTGTGTATCTAGTGGGCTTCTTTTGTGTATTTTCTCAATAAAATTCACAATAAGCAGTTGATTGTCAAATACACGCATCTAACTTGTCACAATACAATATTATTGCAACATCAGGATCATTTTGTGTGTTTCCATGCAGATTTGATTTACGCTTGGTCAGAGGGAGAATTAATTACCCGGTGTAAAATGTGAAATTTGAAGGTGTCCACTCTTCAGCTTTCTCCTCTGCTTGGAAGAAGCAGATTTAGGTCAGGGAGATTTGGGGGTGGCAGAGCAGCTGGAGAGCTTGTTCTGGACTGTCAGAGCTGCCCTGTATACCATCTGGATGGGCTGATAGTGCTGCAAAGCCAGTTATCCTCTTTAGAGAACCGTGTGGATCTGCATAGCAAGAAGCCTCCAGTGCAACTCCACCTCAGGTGCATCCAAAACCAAACTTGAGGTGATCACATGACTGCTCCGCTCCATTACACATGATTTTACATACTGTATATCCACTGGCACACCACACACAGGGACACAAATGTAAAATGGCAGAATGGTGTCCGGGTGTCTAACAGTCGGGACTTTGGGAATGTATTTATCATTGAGCTCCAGAAAGTACTTTTTCCTTTACACAGTCATGGACAGTCTCCTTGCCTTCAGCCCCTCTGTGTCAGTACAGGATGTCCAGACTATTTCCACAAAGTCATCCAAGCAGTCACAACTTTCATGCTCAGAAGCAGCCCTTTATGCCTCAGTAACAGCTAATCGGTACAGACAGATGAAGACCGAACACTTAACACTGAAAGCTTTTACAGCCAGGACTCACTTGTCAGATTTGAGAAATGTAATGCAAGTTTGCATTCTCAGATATCAATGTGTGACTGACAGTTAGAGTGTTGGTGTGAAAGCATCAGCCTCCCCTGCTCTCTGCCTGTATGCAGCTCACATTTTTCCTGCGGTTCAGAGGGTTTCTGATAAAGCCAACTTAACAGAATTCCCTGAATAGTGAATAAAGTTGATGAGAAAATCTCCCTTTTTTGATTCCTAAATCCACTTCTTGTTGAGATTCCATTTACTGTGGTAATCATGCCTCAAGCACCTCCTCTTCACAACCTGTTGTGGAGCACTTTTCCTAAGTGGAAGGTGAAAATGAACATCGCACCTCTCAATTAAAGCGGTGGCGCCAGTTATCATACCTTTGATTTCATGCCTGAGTGTTAATACATTTTGTGTGGATGATAATGAGCACATAATCCACTCTTAATGCAGACTGCTTGTGTGTGTGTGTGTGTGTGTGTGTGTGTGTGTGTGTGTGTGTGTGTGTTTTTAGTGTGGATTTATGAAGCCCACACATTGATTTACACACTGTTGTACAGTTGGTGGTTTTTTCTAGACAGTGTAATTGATGGAAAATGCTTGAATCCTGGTGATAACATTTAAAATCAGATCTAGATTGGTACGAAGGGAGAGTGTCTGCTTCTGTGTCTGTTTGATTCAGTATTTATGTATTCTAGCATTAGAAAAACACACACTTGAAATTTTCACACATTGTCATTTGAGAGTCTTTTTGATCATTTTGTATGTTTGTCTGACTGTGTTCCTGCCCTATTCCCCTTACATGTAGTTTACAAAGTATGGGATTGTAGTTGTTTGCTCTTGCGCATGACGTCATTTTGCTTATCTCCACATGGACCACACACTGTGGGTTAGTGAGTGTGATGAAAGACAATGGATGATTGATGCACGCAGAGCATCTACACATCTGTTGTGCTCCTCAGGGGGAGTTTTGAGGGATGCCCAGCCCCTTTGAGAGGTACTCGGGTGTGGGAAGCTGCAGTTGGGACGCGGTGTGGAAACTGCAACTCTCAAACACAGCTTTCCCAAGCATTACATCATCTCTTGGCCTTTTTCTCCAACCACATCAAACAGTTCTCAGGCGAGGCCTGCTTACAAGCGAGGGCAGTAGTCTACTGGGCTTTTGGTTGCACTGAAACATGGACTCATCGGTCATCAAGTCACGTTTTCTTGCACCTGTGAGTTCTGAAATCTAACCCAAAATGATTAAACAATTAAATTTGATGATTAAAGTTTAAAAGATGATAAGCTATGACATAATTATGTAAAGTCAGCTGTCTCTTTGATGTATAAAATATGTTGGGATTGACAATAACACTGCAAAGAAAAAAAAAGCAGATTAACCAGGTTTAGCTCTTGCCTCATTTGAATGCACTTTCATCCCGTGCAGTTGTCCAATCAGCTGTTTACATGTCCTATATTACTTTACAGCATAAATAGTGGAATTACACATTGCACTTTGTGGTCATCAAGATGGAACATAGAACTATTGTCACTGTAATACCTTTAAAGAGTTGTACAATCCATCCTCATTGTATTACAAACCACTGTGCAGTGTTTTTGTTCCTGGTACTCATTTATGTAGGAGAGAAACTGGAGCTCCTGAGTTGTATTATATTGTCTCACCAGAACATTAAGGCCCACAATATTTATGCTATTAATTTCCGTTTACTCTACGCTATAACCTGATGTTCTTCTCCCCAGTAATGTATAGCTACATGTTGAAGCAAAGCAGGCTGAAATACAGTAACTGTGATTGGTCCACTTCATAGCAAACACAGCATATTAATCTACATAACGATAATGCTTCTGGGAAACACATTTTTATATGTAATACACTGTACATATGTAGATTTAGCTTGTTCATACAAACACAAGAGCCATTACTCTGCAAATGTAGCCATATTCTGTTTTCTTATTTTCATACCTCTACCAGTCCATGTGTAAACTCAGTCGGTTGTGATGTCTTCTCTCTTTTTATTTTGTGCTGCAATAATTTGGGCAAAAGTAACTGTTGTTCAATATGTATTAGCTTCAGCTCCAACATTTCCGCTACCATTGTTTAAATTATACAGAGAAACTCAATACAGGGGCAAAGAAACCCCACCGCTAACTAGTGTTTTGGTGAAATGATTGCAGAGCTACAGAGCCACACTAGCACACAAGTACAACTGGTTACCACGGCGTTGCCCACTTGTGTAGGTTTCAGAGTAGGCTCTGTGTAGATTCAACACAGGAGTGAAAATCAAGCCTGACGGGCCTCAGTGAGCCTCAGCGGATTGGCTTTTTAACTTGCCTCTGTGACTTCAGCAGTAGGAGGTGCTTTACCTCTGAGAAGGGACTGAAAGTGTGTGCACTAATCACCATCTGTTTGGGTTCTTGCAACATTCCTGCGCGACAGAAAGGGAAGACATTTAATACCAACAGGGATCAGTTTAATGAGTGTGACCATCCAGACCAGGTGTAAACAAGCTTGTTTTTAAATGGCACAGGATGGCAGATTTTACAAGCTAGTTTATTTCAGCCTCTTGAGTTTTTTAAAGCAGTGCTGTTTTCATTCTGAGCAGCCACTAAGCTGTTTATGGCCCCCGTTCAACTCTGTCACTCTGAGTAACACTTGATTATGACTTAGGTCTATGTCCCATGAAGTGATTGAATTCAGCTAATAATAAATCCAGCAAATAAGCCATTGTCACATTAAATAAACTGAATGCATCTTAATATTGGGCAGCCGTTAGTTATGAGTCACTACAAATTTAATTCTGACAAAAGGGCACGTCTCTGTTCCTCTGATGTGTTTCAGTCAGATGGTGATAGAGATGTTGTGATGAAATGAATGCCAAATTGAGCCCGATGAAGTGATGAGTCACAGAGGAGTGTGTCAGCGTCGAGGGCCCCGGCGAAGGCTGTATCTGGCCAGGCTGTGTACTGGAGGGGTGGTGTGCTGGGGGTGGTGTGAAGTGCAGGGTGCGGGTGGTGATGGATGAGGAGCGAGCAAGAGAAGGACGAGGCATGAAATAGAATGAGGATGAAGGACAGAGAAGTCCTGGCCGACCCGGGGAGGGGGAAGGAGAGTGTGAGACAGAGATGAAGAGACTGAGAGTCGAGAAAGAATGAGGGTCAGAGAAAGACTAACCTACTCTCAAAATTGCTGATGTTTGCTCCTCTGTGCTGCACTGTGTGCTTCTCACTTAAATTTGCATTTACTCAGACAATATCAGGTGAGTGTATCGGGTAAGTATTCTTCCTCAGCTGTCAGACCTGTGAAGGTCAACATATTGGCGAAGAAGACTCTGTAAGGACAAAACCTCTTAATAACTCTTTACTTTTTAAACTCCTGGACACATTACCTGAAGATTTTGATGAAAACCAACAAAACCCTATCAGTGTGGCCACAGAATTTTGTGTCAATTCATTGAAATGAACAAAAACTAGGATTTAAAACATAAACTCCCCTTTAGGATTTTCAGAAAAGATGGTTAAGAGAAACTTTGTAAAAGGCTTTAGATCCAGCTTTTTCAGTTTTACTCAATTTAAAGTTCCATTTGACTAAAATCATATTGTGGGTTCTTTATACATTTTTAAAGCTTGGTTCAAGGCCACATTGGAACTGCCACCTCTGAGACCTCTGCTAAGCTTTTGAATGAGTATTCTGACAAAAATGTAAGATTTGGTGCAATATTGGGAAAAATGAGCTTTCAAAATCATTGTTTTTGAGGTCTTTTATTGTTTTTTATTGCTTGAGTAGGGGATGCTGTAATGTGTTAACTTCTGAACCTGTCCTAAATTAAAATATCTCTCAAAGAACTGAGATTCAGGATAAAGAGAATGATATCATGCTGGGATAGAAAACCTCAGCGGGTGGTGTGATTCACAATTTTTCCTCCATCTCATTTCAAGGATTAACCACATTCATATTCTTGACAGTGACATAGTAATGTAAATGTAATTACTTCGCTGTTCATGCCGAAGCCCGAGGAGGAACCTCTCCAGCGTGCTTTTTCAACTTGCATTTCTAATGACCTTCCAAATGGTCATCTACACTGGACGTCCTGCTGGGGATCTGCGAATTACTGCTGAATTGTGGGTAAATGAAGCTTTCGTTCCGGCTGTGAGCTGTCATGATCTGTTTGAGAAAAGTGGGATTGTGTTCATGTGTGTGCACATGCTTACGTACGGTACTCTGTCTCCACACGCTCACCGTGTGGAGACTAAGACAGAAGGATTCATCAGTCATTGAGTCACGCTGAGGGTGGCGATTTAAAGGAAGCGGTGCCCTTCCTGTCTCTTCCAGTCCTTCTCTTAGTTTCTCTCTCGTCCATTAGTTTATCTGTCACTCCGCATCCCTCCTCTGTGGTGCATCCACTGCTCTCTCTCTCCCTGCCCACTCTAGTGTGGCCTGACCTTCCTCGGGTCGTCTTCCTGTCTTCGGCGGGCCGGTAGGGGAGAATGGGCCGGCTGTTAGCGGTCTAGCCAGATGGCCTGGTCTAGACTGGGACTGGAGCAAACCCACTGGCCAAACTGGTAACTGTGGTAGCAGACAGGGACTCTGTGGGGAGCACTTTCACCACCACTAGCTGCTCCTCCCATGGTCAAAAATGCTAATTAGCCATCTTTAGACAGGTGAACGGACAGCCCTGGATTTAGTGTTATAGACCCAGTTTGTCATAGGTGCTCTGTTTTTTTTTTCCTGGCGCTCTTTTGTTGCAAACTCTTAGCTGACAGGAGGCTGAGCTGGAGTGGGATGAAGATGATTCGAGTAGAAAAGTCAAACCGATGACAAGGAGGGTTGACAGCAGGGGAGGAAGCTGGTGGGGGTGAGAGGCAGCTTGTGTGAAGAGTTTGATGGGAAAGGACTGGAGTGTTTCTGTCCTTGGAGTGGAGTCAAACCCCCCACCTCCCTTACGACTTCCCTCTTCTGCTACGTCAGCTACTGAGCCGCTACACGATGCGTATCAATAGCACGGGCCTGCTGTATTTCTTTTGAAGCGTTCGCCGCACCTTGCCTCAGGGCATCCTGTTAGCCACCTGTTAATAAAGGATCCCAAACCATAAAGTGTGCTTTACATAACCCTTGTTTCAAAGGAAGCAGAGTGCACAGCTGTTTGACTCAGCCTCCCTCCAAACACCGCGTGCATGCAAATGAAGTCGTCTTGCTGATGCATTAGAGCCGGGCCTGTTATCTGAGTGGTCAGGGCGAGGGAGGACAACTAATCCTGCCGGGGTAGCAACAGCGCTGTTTTCCTGTAAGTGAGCGCTCTGTATTTCAACCCGTAAGTCAGGTGTTGAGATGAAAGGGAGGCCCGCCTGTGCTACATGGCTAATTTAAGGGATTAACACCTGTTCTACCAAGACACATTAATCCTAATCCTGCTTTAACCCCTTTGATCTAAAGTCGGAGTGATTTAAGGAGTGGACTGGCCTAATTCCTTCACAACAGTGACCAGAAATTACAGGTGCTCGACGGAGCAGTTGGCTTCATGCTTCACTATCTGCTGCACCCAACGCCAAAACTTTGTGTAGTTTTTTTTTTCTTTGTTACTTTGCATAAGGATGGAGTTATTACTGAACCCTTTTGTGCATCTCTCTCCCCACTTCAAAAGGGTTAATTCTCAGTTGATGTGCTCTCCCAGGATTAGATTAGTAAGGGCAGGAAGAGCTGTCATTGGCATAATAAGCCTTAAGTATTAAGGTATTATAGGATGATCAATGACGAATAAAACATTTTTTTCTGTATGCCACAGTATCTGGTTTGGCTCAGCCATACTGAGCTTTTTTTTTCTTTTAATCTGCATTTTTAACAACCAAACGAGAAGCTACAGAGGATCTTAGAAGTAGTTAAATATTTGCACAGTTATTTGCCATTAATTGTCGTCTGTTCAAGAGATCATCAGTCATAAATTGTAGCTTTAATGCTCTAATGTGCTTATTATGATTACCAGATTGTGGTGTGTGACTGCATGTGTGTGTGGGTGTGTAACACATGGATACATTTGATATGAGAGAGAAAGGAAAAAGAGACTGTGGGAGAATCTGGATAGGTCTGGTGTGGTGATGATGGTGGGAAGAAAGGTAATTGAAAAAGAGAGGCATAAGTTTGGTTTTGGGGTTTTTTCTAAATGAGGGAGTAGAGATGGGTGGGTCTGACCGCAGCGGGGTTTTGTGTGTTTTTGTGTGTGTGCGTGTGTGTATTTGTATTCGTGGAAGCACATAGACACAAACACATACATTGTCCTGTTCCGTCTCTATGTTTAGTATATAGTCTTGAGGAGGACCACACAGGATCTCTGTCTCATGCGTCGGAGTATGTGGCAACGCTGTTATTATTGATCCTGCCGCAGACGTCAAACCCCAGCGCCTATTTAACTGCCGTCCTGATTGAAACAATATGCCGGAGCCCGTTTCATCCGAGCCCAAGATTATTAAACACATCTCTAAAGCAAAGGTCCCTCTCTTTGAATAATTTCGCAACACAAATCTACTGTTGAGCGACTCCAAGGGGGAAAAAAAAACAAGACCTTCTTCATTAGCGTGATTGGAAGAAGAAAAAGAAAGAGGAGAAAATTAGGGGATGGGACTTAAAGAGAATAAAAAGATTATAATCATTTGTCTTTATCACACATGAAGAATGTGAAGACTCGCTGATTAAAGTCTATAATGTCTCCAAAGAAAAAGAGCTTTCAGTAGCATTTTTCATGATCACACGCTTTGCTGAATGCAGATAAGGGTTTTTTGGGGGTTTGTTAGGACACAATAACAACGCTCACACCCCAGGGGCCTCAGTAAAATTGATTGGATGAATGGATGTTCTTCATTGTAGATGCAAGCCATTTTATGACTTCAACCCACAAATCACTGCGGTTCAGACATGAAAAGGCCTGGCACTTTCGCCTTATGATTAGCACTCAGCCCACAGATTTCTTTATTGTTAGATTTCTTTATTCCATCCCTTTCTTGTTCTTGTTTTTTTTTCTTTATCATTGGCAGGCTCCGTCACAATATGTCACAGTCTGATGCAAATTTGGCTTAATGAAAAGAAATTTGTAGACTTGGAGAAATTTGTAGACTTGGAGAAAAAAAATTGTGTTGCAAGAAATTCAAAATACTAGCACATCTCTTTTGAGTGCATTCTTTGTCAGATTTTGTTATATTGTAGGATACTGTGCATGCCAGGGTTAGAGGCCACTTTAAGCTTTGAAATCTAAAGACACAATCATGACAGTATTCTACCTATTCAAAAACTATTTTATTTTATTCAATTAAAATGATGAT
>OMNN01104243.1:12505-31368 GCA_900302755.1 Chromis chromis | reverse complement strand
GGCTGGAGGTGCGTGAGAGGGAGGCCGGCGGTCTCTGATCTGCCCTCCGTGGAAAGTGCTCCTTACCGTGGATCCCCTGGAGAGACGGGAGGAAGGCGTGGAGGACGAGGAGGAGACCCCAGAGGCGCCGGCAATGCTGTGGGTCGAGGGGGAGGCAGGGGGAAGGCGGTGGGATAGGGAACTGGAGAAAAAGATAAGAGTGGGGGTAGATGCAATTAGAATCATGTTAGATTTAGTTGTACAATAATAATAAGCATAATAATAAGTACAATAACCGTGCAGAAATCACAGACCTCACCAAAACATATGTAGTGTTATACATTTTGGAATACAGCCTTTCCAAACATCCACAAAACATGCAAGCTACAGTCAAGTTACAAATATTAATGCAGTAATGCTCTGCAGGCTGTTTGAACTAGTGTTACTCAACAAGGAACAAACTGCTTTGGTGCATTTTCTATACAGTTTCAGTTAATTTTCAATCAATCCTACATTGATTAAACATGTTCCTGACATGCAGTGCAATGATGTGACTCACTGATTTGCTGACATAAGTACACTAGGGACTTAGACCAGATACATGTTCTAAAGTGAAACCAACTGACAACCAAATTAAGGCACAAAAGCCTGTTGCATGTTTTATTTCCAATTACAGTTAACTTTTTTCCAATATTCTCCTTCATTATGGAAAGCTGGATCAGGGAAAACTGAGCTGGCTCTCTCATAGGTTTCATAAGGTTAATCTCAAATCTGAAAATTTACCTAAAATGAACTGTCTCCCTTCTGAACCCTCCACTGCCCCCTTACGTCATGTCCAATTCTTTTCTCTTTACCCAACACGTTACACTTTGTCGCACCTATGCACACAATAACACACACAGACCCCCCCACACACACACCTCTCCACCCCGGACTCTCTGGCTGGCTGGTGGCCTGAGGCTGCTTTTCATAACGCTCTAGATAACACACACACACACACACACACACACACTGGGTTCAAGTGGGGCAGAACCATTAGATGGGTTAAGTCGAAGTGCAGCCGCTGCAGAGCAAAACTGTTTAATGTCAGCGCAAACTGGGGGCACGCCGGAGATGGAGGGAGGAGAAGGGAAGAGAGGGTCCGAGAGACAAAGAATGAAAAAATGGGCTGGGAGAAGGCAGGCAAAGATGGCGCAAAAGTGAGGAGGAACCAAGCCCATCCTGGACATAATGTGTTCCATCCACTGCCCTTCAGGTAGACGCTTCAGGTCCATCAAATCCCAGACAAACAGACTGAAAAACAGCCATAAGAGAACTGAACTCTGCCAAACGCTCACATTAACTGTCTGGACCTGAGTGCCTTGCAATTCAACTCAATTTAATTTAAGCTACTCACTGTTAAATTTACTAAATCTGGAAATATCTACACCTTTGCACCTTCTTTCCCTCATTCATCTTGTATTCACCTGCACATGTTTACGTATAGTAGTAGTAAAGTAGAAAAGGCGAGAGAAACTTGTAGGTATTCCTTTCACACAGAGGTTTTTGTTTTATATTGATACATATATGACGTTTTTTCCTTCTCTGCTGAGCTTTATTTTTAAATTGGGTTTGTTGTCTACCTCCGCAGAGTATTTTGGCATGAAATTCCTTATCTTCATTTGTCATCATGGATTTGTATTTGTGTACATATTGTGTGATTCATGTAAGAACCTTTCTATAAATACAGATGCACAAACACTTTGTGTCTCTCTTGTGCACTTTTTACCACTATAAATAATTTTTATTTACATTATTATTAACTACATGCGACCCTGTTTGTGTGTGTCCATACACGTGATTGTCCCGTCAACCACTCTGGCATGGCATCACATTGACAAGGCCTCCGAGGCAAGTAGAGGGTTATGTTGGCACAACGCCAGTCCCCACTTCATCCTGCTGCTCCCTCCTGTTCACCTCCTCTCCCGTCTCTTCATTCCCCCTCGACTCTCTCTTTTTTCCTCATCCAATCATCCTTCCCTTGTTTAACCTGCCCGCATCCTGCAGCACTGCCAGTAAAACCATAAAGCTGAGCTACAACAGAGAATATTGCCTCAGTTTAATGGCTGGATGTCACAGTGTGGGGTGTGTCCCCTTCTCTGCTCACAGGAGAGAAAAATCAAAACAGAAGACTGAAACTGTCTGTTTACTTTACTGTGATCAATCTGTGGGGATTTCTCCTGTCACTACTTTATTCTTGCTGCTAGTTTCTCCCTCTGCCTTTTATTTGGTTTTATTTGAGCTCAAATTATTTGTACATTCATGTTTTTGTTTATTATTTTCATGGAGTCTAAGATGTAAGAACCACCTGTCTCCTATCCATGTGATACACCCTCTGACTGGTCCCCCACCCCACCCAGCCATCTGTGCAGAGAAATATTTTACTGGAGGTCAGACGACAAAGAAAACTTCAGGCTCTTCCTCCGAGAGGCAACAATAGCGAGTGATAAAGAGACAGAGGGAGGAAAAACAGGCCAGAATGAAAGTGAGAGAGGGAAAGAGTGACCACAGGAAAAGTGAGAGTGAGACGGGAGATTGTGATGCTCTGAGACTGACAAGCGCACAACCATCTGTCATAACAACAGACAGTTCATACTGAGTACACAAACTCACACTCACACAGACGAACCCACTCATGTGCAGTTTAAGCCCTTTATCCTCTCTTGAACAGACAAAATGTGTGTGAAGCAAACACCGCGGGGCCAAACATTCTCTAAGCTCCGTGCAAAAAGAGACAAGCTGTACCAGTCAAACCAGTTCAGAAACATACTTATTACTGTAGCATCTCACTGTGGACTTTCTGTCAATAGAAAATGATTTCAAATTGAGATTGTGTCATTTACAAATTAATTATTAACCCATGCACCAGATTTGTTTTCATAAAACTGAAGCAGAGATATTTCTCAAGCTGCAACCCCTTCTTAAACCTAAACCTAAAGCCATTCTCAACTCAGGACGGTGGGGTTTTTCAGGGAGTTTAGAGACAAATAAAGGTAAAATGTAGAGGTCTCACAAAGTATAAATCAAGAATTTAGCTTTAGGCAGTTTAAACTGAGTTGAAGGTGGCTACACAAAATTGAAAATGTTTCAATTCAAGCCTGAAATTGTTATCAAAATTAAGTGAATTCTGATCCCACTGGTACAGAACAGTTTCTCTCACTCACACTGTTGATAATTAATCCCAGCACTCCAAATAAATGTGTTTATACAGGTAAGACCCATGGTCACTGGCTGCTTTCCAAATATTCCAAATAAAGCAAATATGCCTCATGCCTTATTTCAAAACCACATAAAAAGAAGCTTGTCAAGAGCTGAAGAATCACCAAAATGTCTCCTCTTTGAATGATTTCAGCAACCATGCTTGACTTGTGAGTGAACTTTGTAATCATACATACAATAAAACATGAACATAGACACAGTCGGGCTCACAGATAAGCTCCTCTCACCTGTTTTCTTTGCCGTTTTGCAGCAGGGAGTGTCTATCGTTATTGGATCGGTCTGTACACACATACGTGTTCCTTCGAGTCATGGCACTAGCAGGGATGTTATTCTGGAGAAAGAATCGTAAACCCAAAAACACATTAATTTAATTATGTCCCAAACAAAATGCTCTTTTATATCGTGATGTGGTGAATTAATGTCTTTATGTATGTATTTGACACTATTTGAAAACAAAGACTTCTCTGCCTTGACGTCTGACAGCTATGAACTCTGCTGTCCATAACATTATGGAGTTAATCTGAGGTTAATCTGACTTCAACTCTTTACATTAATTATACTCTCTCTTTCTCGTGCTTAATCTCTAACTTAAGAGAACCTACAGTTGAGTTATTCATCTCAAGGTATGTAAGTGCCTCTAATCTGTTTAGAAACACTTACATACATATGTTTTCTAATAATATCTATGTCAGTGTGGCCTCAGTGTACTGTAATCTGAGGAAATGGGATTAGGTGGACTGTGAAGACTCTGCCATCTGCACCTGCTGTATTGATAAGAGATTAAATGTGACAGACTGGTTGACAAAATATCCTTTTCGCCTCACCGTGGTCGAGTTGACCTCCTTGCGCCGGTCGGGTATCTCGGATTTGTTTGGATTGTGAGCGGAGCTGACCATGGGACTGGAGGGGGTTGGGATGCTACGGGAGCCGACGGTATTGGTGCTCGGCTTGCGGATTGACAGGCGCTCCTCTTTAAGCCCTGCCCCTTCGCCAACGCCGCTGGGACTTCGCTTGGGGTGTGTCGAACCTGGAACCGCCGGACCACCTAAAAGTTGAAATTGCAATTTCAGAATGAATTTACTCAACTCCACGACTGACATTTGTCTTGGTATTTTGTCTTACAGAAGTCGGAGTGTCGTCTCTGGCGGTGGTACGTCGAGGCGCTGCGTTGAGCCTTATGGCCGGAGGAGGAAGACGGTGCACCCGAGGAGGAAGAGGAAGTGGAGTGTTTGCTCGTTCCGTTGCTGATGGTGCCGGGCCGGACTCGGGCCAGACTTAGACTGCTGCCCGACCGAGACTCAGTGCCCTCCGTCTGAGAGACAAACAGACAAAAACACACAAACAGAAGATATGATATTACACTATAATATTACAAATTGACTGGACACAGGTATTGATCTGGATATTTAAAGGTTCTGTGAGTAGACGGTGCAACAACCCAGAGCTAACCAAGTAATGTCTCAGTTTATCAGGATGGATGTATTTGTATTCAGTGAGTAAAACAATTAACATTCAGTCATGACTGTGACACAAAAACGCAGTCAACAAATTAGCACTATGAGCTGCTGACACCAAAGATATTCTCTCCATCATGACTCAGACATCCTTGTAATTTTGTCTTGTCTCAGTGATATACTTACTAGGGCTAGACTGAGCCTGGCCGATTATAGGTATCAGTATTTTTATTGACCAATTATTGATAAACTAAATGCTCTACTTCAGGTCTGATGCAGCCTCCTCTCTCTGTCTGCCATCACTCTGTGGTCTCAGAAATGTCTCTCAATCAGAGACTGCAAAAACTGAGCAACTGGGCAATAAAAGTGATAGAACAGTGAAAGATTAAGAAAACAGCAGACGTAACTGCAGGAGACAAACTGAACAATCTCAGTCAATCCCACATAAACAGAGTAGAGCGTCCTAATCACTCCTTTTTCTATTTTACATATTCAGTTATAGTCACCCTTATTATTGAAGAAGTCAAGTTATCAATGGCAGGTTCATTAAAAAAAAAAAAACATATCGGTCGATCCCTAATACAGACATACATAGATATACTGTCAAAGTTGTAACCATGACAGTATAATTCATATATTTTATGTAAAAACAGAAGCTCAATAAGCTCATACGCACCTCATTCTTGCGTCCCAGCAGCAGGTATGTGGCAGTGATGTCATTGTATTTGTGACTGGCCAGCGAGTCTTTGATCTCCTCTCTGTTGAAGCCCATCCCAACCATCACATCTGAACCAAGACAAAGGAGGTTAGAAACAGCTTCCACAGCAGACAGGTGCAACAGAAATCACACAGTTTAAACTTCTGTTTAATTCTGAGAGGTTTGACATTATGGCTCTATTTGGTGACATCCAGTTGGCATTTATACATAGGAAGCTACGATTCTGAGGACACAAGGCTAGACAAAATACAGCAGTTTCACACAGAGTTTCTCTAAAAATGAAGGTAACAACTCCGCAATCTGTTCCCAGTTCACCCCTATTCAATATTTCTGTTTAACGTAACTGTAAGTTCCCACTTGATCAACCTCATCAACAAAGTGTTTTTAGTTAATCATTTGATAGTCAATTATTGTGTAAATTTCAAAAGGTTATTCTCACCGATGCGGCCGGTATCAGTGAAGTCCTCTACAGGCTCTATGTGGGGCTTCAGCTCCTCACTGTCATAGCCGACATTAATCCACTTATCTTTCATTATTTGCTGGTGATAAGAAACAATGACAGAAAATACAATAATACAGTTAGACCATGGAAAACTAAAATCTAACAGACTGATTTTTCTTTCTTTCAAATCTAATTGGAATATTTTTATATCAGCAACTTCAACAGTTTCCTGTGTATCTATGTCGAATGCTGTGTTATATTTGACCTTATGTAGTTATCAATCAATCAATCAATTTACTCAATAACTAATTAACTTTTGTGTCTTTGTTCATCTTTAATCAATACACAGGTCAATCACTGACATTAAAAGTCATGAGAATTTAATAATTAATTCTGCTTCTATCAAACTAAATGCTTTGTGCAGCTAAATATTTAAACACTGGTCTGGTCATTCTGGACACAGTCTATTAATGCAATTTGTGTTCATTTATTTAATTGTGCAGTAAAGTTTTGTCCTCACTTCCAGTGAGCAGCGCTTGGCCGGGTTGAGGACCAGGAAGCGGCGAAGGATTCCCTCGCAGTCTGTAGACATGTAGAAGGGAACGCGATATTTTCCTCTCAAGACACGCTCACGCAGCTCCTGAACACAACACATGCACCATAAGATTAAACTACAGAGACACTGAATCAATGAAACATTAGGAATCATCAACAATTAAATCAAACTGTTAAATATTTTTGTGCAATCATCTGCTCGATAATATTGGGACTGTAAAATAGATCAAATGTGGATATAAAACCGTAAAGGATTTAACATTACCATGAAGTTCAACTATCATTATTTTTAGGTAGATTTTACATGATATCTACACTGATTACCATCACAGCCATTTTTATCATGATGCACCTGACAGAAGACAGATACAAACTAATTTACTTTAGACAGAAGACATTTTATAGCTATAAACGTTTCAACAAAATGAGAAATTGCTTAAATTTTGCTAATATGCTGCTTAATAAAAGTCCAGAAAATGAGAAAATACATAACAAGCACAATTATCTGACATTTTACAGTGACATGTGACTGTATCTACAATTCATTTATAATAATAGATCTATGAAACAATATTTTTCTTTGATATAATGCTCAAAATAAGTCAAGTAAATAAAAATCAGGCAGATATAAGGCTGTAATCCTTCCACATTGCACACTGTGTCCTCAAGGAAGCTTTGAGTCATCACTAACGACATTTATACTGGACCAACAAATCCATCATGTCACCCACCTTTAGGTTCTGTCCGTCAAAGGGCAGCGACCCACTGACAAGCGTGTACAGGATGACTCCCAGACTCCAGATGTCCACCTCTGGACCGTCGTACTTCTTCCCCTGGAATAGCTCCGGGGCAGCGTAGGGCGGAGAGCCGCAGAACGTGTCCAGTTTACTGCCAGCAGTGAACTCGTTACTGAAACCAAAGTCGGCTATTTTGATGTTGGAGTCAGCGTCTAGTAGCAAGTTCTCCGCCTGCAGGAAATAACAGACAGTGGAGGACTTTGAATATAGAGAAGATGCAAAAATAATCAAATGGACGAGGTACTGTGATTGAAAAGTTGAGATACAAAGTCTGCTTCTTCCATATTTGTAACTTAAAGCTAGAATTCATGATATATTTTAATGTTGTTGCCCCTCTGAGATTTTTTAACTGTAAATAAATTGTAGGTTTAGCATAATCTCAGGTATATTTGTATAGATTGATGGGAATTCTAGGAGCTTTCGTAAAAAGCAACTGGACTTCTATTTTAGATTCTTTTAGCTTCAAAAACCTAAAAAAGAAGTTCAATTGCTTTTTACTGCAGCTCATAATTTAAGGTACCTCAACAACCTGTTAATGACACCAACATTAAGAGTTCTGTTTATCTTAAGAACGTTTATGGAACCTTTTACACACACACACTGTGTAATCACCTTCAAGTCTCTGTGAACAATGTTCTTCTGATGACAGTAGTGCACTGCTGAGACAATCTGAGGAGAAAGAAAGACAAAATGACCTCAAACAACAGAAGATAGTTGGACTTACATAGAATTGGTACCTAAACTAAAAGCTTCATTCACACGCCAACCTTGGCCAATGATATAATGCTATTAGGAATCAAAGTGACTGGATTTCTTGAAGTGTAATCACATTTATTGTTTGTTTTGTTTGGCCTGAACTGCAGCAGAAGGGTTTTGTGTTTCCGCACTGGGTTTAGGGTCACACTGAACAAGGATAAATAAAACGCTAAATAACATCAACCTGCTCAAACAGACATACAGGTGAAGCAAAGCGGAGTTTGACTGACCTGTCTGAACTTGGCTCTGGCCTCTTTCTCCTTCATCCTGCCATGAGCCACGAGGTAGTCGAACACTTCGCCTGGAAGAGCAAAAACAACATTTTAGATAGGAAAGAACGTTAAATTAGTAGTCGCATTCTGACAGTTCATTCTCTCTGTTCAACATCTCTGCAACATTCCTGCCAAATTGAAACTCTTTCCAGCTGCTTCACCTACAGTATATACATGAATATAGACATGAATTCAGAATTCCTCTTTCTTGAATTTGTGGTAACGTGTGTTTAAATGTTAGGTTTCTCAAACATTCTGCAGGGATGTTCATGAACTCAGAGTCAGGTCTGCATGAAGCCTTTGCAAATTTGTTTGTACAACTTACTATATTGAATTATAGCAATATAATACATTTTTGAACTCTGACTGAAATAAATGAAAGTGTGTGTGTGGGAAACAGGAACCTCCAGTTAAAATATATGTAGGAAACCACATTATAACACTTTGTGGTATATTTCTGATGCATGATATAAGGGGAAAAAAATCTGATATAAGCAGGAAACTTGAACACCTAAATCTTATTCCAGAAGAAGTTTAATGCTTTTGAATGCGCATGCTTCAGCAGAACATTTAACTTCAGAGATCCTAAGTCTGAGTTGAACATAGCTGCTGCTGAGCTGCTGCCTCCTTTTTAGGTATTGGAAGTAAGAGATCACACAACATACAGACAGAGCAGCAGAGAGATATTTAGGGATCACGAGGAGAGAAGAAAGGAAAATAAAGAAGCAGCGAAAACAGATGAGCGCATGGGAAAAAGTTGAACAATGTCTAAGTGCAACAACAGCACAATAACGACAGCAGAGAAAACAATGGAGCAAAGTGATTCGTCTATTTCACAAAGACAAGTTCTCACTAATGAAAATGGAGTACATATCCTAAATTAATTAGCTCATTAGCTGGACTGTATACTTCAAAAGCAATGAATCTAATTGGCACAACTCAATACTTGGCGAGGATGGTGAAGGTGGTGTCACTCACCTCCGCTGGCGTACTCCATAATCAGGTAAAGTGTCTTGTCCGTCTCAATCACCTCAAATAACTGAACTGTGACACAAAGAGAAACAGATGTTAACACAAAGGTCAGCATGGGAACACACACAGGAAAATTCTGTGTAGTTTAACTCACCAATGTTGGGATGGTTCAGAGTTTTCATGATGCGTACCTCACGGAACAGCTGAAAAAGAGAGAAGGACACATCAGAAATAGAAAAAACAAATACATTACAAAATAAAAACACATATATAAAAAGAGATAATGCACATTTAAGCTGTTTTATGCCTTGAAATGAAAAGTTGCTATGTTATTTTTTGACATGTCACTGGCCAATACATATAGAAACTGCTTTACTGCAGTATTATCTTGACATAAATATGTTGATCCCGTCCATCCATCCATCCATCCATCTATCCATCTATCTATCTATTCATCCAGCCATCCATCCATGAGCGCATAAAAACTGCAAACCAAGAAATCTCAACATGAGATTTGCCATACTATAAAAAATGTATTGTGACTGTATGAAGCGAACAATAATACAATACTGTGCACTTGCTGTATGTGCTAATCTAAACGACATTTCAATTAGTTTCATAGAAAAATTTGTGGTTGACTTTTGGAGAAAAAGAAAAAGCACAGCCTCTACATATTTTCATTGTCACTATTTTTCATTCATCAGTTAATTCATACAGTTCACAGCTGGTAGACACACATCGGTCCCCTTCATCCATCTTATCCCTCCACACAAACACACACGTCCTCCTTCACACTCATCTTTCCGACCACCCGTAGACCGGAGGCCACCCAAAGGAGCGTCCCACTGACTACAGCTGACAATGAGGCCTCCTCCCCTGGGTGTGCTTTCCCTCCGGTCCCCCTCCTCATCCATCACTGAGCTCCAGACTGCTGCCTCATCATGCCACTCTGATGCCATCTCTGTCTCTCTCTGTCTAATTAAAGTAATGCATTTGTCTGCAAACTCCATTTAAAAGATTACAGAGGGAACGTGCCAGAGCTCAATGCATCACAGAGGAACACGCTGATGGCCAGTCATGAGATGTTTTTAACGCTTTAGATGGAATTACAGTAAACTGAAGCGTAATATCGGCACAGAAATTGATCAAAATCACTAACAAAACACCTGCATACAGCCTCTGTTAAGTGTTTAACAAATGCAATCAACCCATTCATCCATCATTAGTTGTTTTTATTTGGTTATTGGTGACAAAGTGTGACATTCTGACCCTGGAGGGGAAATGTGACTTCACTGGGAACAGTGTGCATGTGGAGCACATGTCAAAAAACATGACAAATAATATGTGTGTTGCAGGGGAGTGTGTCAGCTAAACAGAAATAGAAAATGAGGCAAATTAACAATGCACAGGAGATGAGGGGCGTAGAGGCAGGCAAAGGCAAGAAGACAATAACAAAGTAAAAAAGGAAAAGCAGGGGGTGAAATGGTGCAAGGCAAGGAGTAAAATATGTGTGCTTCGCTATTAGCGCTGCTTGTTTCATTTTCTTCTCACTGCTGTGAACTTGCCTCGTTAAAAATTCCTTAAGAATAAATTACATACTACACACAAAAAAAGTGAAAACGCATAAAAAAGGAAGAGACAGAGAGGAAGGCCAGTGAAAAGAACAAGAATACAAAAGCAGGAATGCACTGATGCCTTCATTCTAGTAGGTGAACCTCAGCTGCCCTGGGAAACACACTCCTCCCTGATTTCACTCTCTCTGCCTCTGTTACTAGAAGATAAAACTAAAAACAATCCCCATTTTCACGTTAGTTTGGTTACACTTCCATATTTATACTGGGATCTCTGTATTCCTGTGAAGCTTAACTAAAAGCATCACAGGAAATCCACTGCAAACCTGCAAAGCGAATGATAATATTTTTTTTTTTATGATTTTACACTTATCAAAACATTTAAAGGTATTTTGCAACAAATCCTTGGTGCTTAAAAGATGACAAAGTGACCCCTAGTCAGTGATAATTAGGCAAGCAAATGACCATAGACAAATATTATGATTTTTGTTGGTCTAAGACAACAATTTATGTCCAAAAAAGGAAATGTGAGTAAACTGTTATTCTGTTAAATACCTCAAATAATATATTATTTAAAGAAATAGCCTGACAATATGGGAAATATGCATTTTTGCACTTAAACATAAAGTTAAAATCAGCAGTCTTTTAGCTGCGCAACATTGGAAACTGAGGGGAAACAGCTGGCATGACATGTACACCATTGTGCTACGCTAAACAAAGCAGCTGCTCACTGTAGCTTCATATTGTCGTATGAGAGCGATAATAATCTTCTCACCTAACCATCTGGTAGAAAGCAAATAAGTGACTAAAGCTATTACTTTAAGAGAAAAGACGCATGCAAAGAGGGAGAAAGATGGTAAATCCAAAATGTACACCACATTTGTTGTACATTGAATTAATATGATGTTTGTTTTGTACTATTATTTATTCTGTTCATCCTGGGAGTGTTAGTTAATTAATTAATTTAGTCTAATTTTGTTTTGATGCATATTGCACATCTTCTGTTAGTCCAATAAACCTAGTTTCATTACTGAAATAATAGTGTGTCCATCAGTTTTTTGATCGATCAAAATGAAGTTGCTGATCCAAACACCCAATGATTTATAAATGGAAATAATGGAACTTGTCAGGGGTGCCCAAACTTTTGCATGCCACTGTATGTTCTGCTTCACAGTAATACCGATTCATATTTATGGTATCTCATTTCACACATGACAGCATGAAAAAATGTGTTTTTCTTCCTACTTTATCTCTTCGTCAAGCTTATTTTAAAACATCTGACTTTCCTTTGAGCTGCATGTTCAAGGAATTTGCTTTCTCACAGTGAAGTGACAACTCTTCCACAATGACATAACTTCACAGCGCCTGAGGTGAAGAGTGTTTGGCTGTGCACGTTGTATTTGTCCACATGATCGGAGACAGATTCCTGGTATCCAACGGACCCCGAGGTAAGCAATCAGTTTAGTTTTGCTACGAAAGCACACATCTTTCCACATACACACTCACATACTGCCTTTGCCATACAGTACATAACAATGTAAGCTGTAAGACAACAACAAGTATGTCTTTGTAAACTTCTATGTTTTGGACTGATAATGAAAATAATGATTACATAGCCAAAAAAAGTTGTTTTGCATCTCTTTTTGGTGTTTAGTGTGTCTGTGGTGGTGTTTTGTGTCTCTTTGTTGTCATTTTGTTTCTTTCTGTAGTTAAATCTAAGAAATTTAAGTATGTTTTTTGTCTTTTTTATGATTTATGGCACCATAACTGTGTCATATTGCACTTCCGAGTTCTCTTAACCTCCAGTAATAAACTGATTTCTATTAGAAAACACCTCATATAAAAAAGCAGACATTCACAGCTGCAGTCCTTTCAGATCCTCTCGGCTATTTCTGACGTGAACGTCTATGAGGAAGAACAATGTTGTGCAAGAGAAGCATTCACACGTAAGAAGCACAGAGAACGTTCTCTGGCTAGCAAAGTGTTATTAACATGAGTTTCTATTCTTCTCTGTCAGTTTTTCTTCTCGGTGCTCTTAAAATGGGAAGCAGCGTCGTCATAAACACAGACACAGGTCCGGTGGGAGTGTGTGTAATTGAATTAAGTGCACGGTGCATCAGCTGTTCATCTGAGCTTTAAGAAGAATTATCAGCTAAGCTTCTCCTCCCTCACCTCTCTCTCTCTCCTATACACCCATTCGCCTCTCCCTCTCTCTCCTAAATTCATTCACCTCTTCCTTGCCAACATTTCCACTTCTTTTTTCTGCCTACTTGGACCACTAAGTGAGAAATCCAATCTGCGAATGCTGCTTGCTGGGATGTTGCATATTTAGAGATAAAAATAACAACTGGGAATTGTCTCCAAAAGAGAATATGGCTGCATGGAGGCTTTTAAGAACCTTAGCAACCAGCCAGGAAATTGCTGAGTCACTTGTATTGATCCAATCAATCCTCAGCTCAGGCTGCTGTAATGACGCGCTGTGAGTCAACGCTGACGTTCCTTATTGCACTCGTAGGCGCAAAATTAAAGATTATACACGTTGCATTTATTCTTAGTAAAACCAAAAATTGTGGGGTTGTTTTTTTAGCACTCTGTCTGGCCTTTTATATTCACCCTCTCTCAAATCACGTCCTGCTTCTCTCCCATGGTGATGCTCCCACGTCACAGTTGCCATGCAAACCCAGGTATTAATCCCTGGGCTCGGATCTCCTGCTCCCCGGGGGGTTGTGGAAAGTCATGGAACGCCAAACACATGGCAGGAGCTGCACATTTAGAGGCACATCCAGCCTACTGACACACAGCTGCTGTCAAGGGCAGCCCTTGTATGACAAAATATAACGTTTTTGTGTTTTTTAAAGGGTTATGGGTAGCCTTGGTATGATTGCATGTTTAGAAAATGCTTACAAGCCATTTCAGTCCTTCACTTTCCCCTTATTTCTGCCCTCTCTTCATCTCTTTCAGCTCTCTCATCTCCTTTCAGGCTGCATTAATCAGCTTTCGAGCATTTACATCTTCTCCGTCTCTCCCTCCCTGCCAGGAATCAACTGCTAAGTCAGAGCTCTCTTTGTTTTTTTACAAGGATTTACACAAAGCAACTTAATGACCGACTGTCGCTTTATTCTATCCTCGCTCTTTCTCACTTTGTGAAAAATTGCTGTGAGGGTTTGATGCATATGTCTGACCTGCCAGTCTATTTAACCTTCGACCTGCTCATCCAGTCTGGGTATCTGGGTTTGCTTTCTCTCACACACAGCATTAGAGAGTTAGCATGAGGAAAACAAAGATGCTAAAACAGATAAATGACATGCTTAAAGCCAGCTACAGTCTAACACACTACAGCAGTATACACAATATGAAACACACTCGCTCTTATCAGCCGCCGCCAATCACAAGACCAGAGTAATCTGGAGAAAAAAAAGGGGGGAAAGACAAAGAACGACAGAATGAGAGGGAAGAATAAACTGTCTGCTCCCACATCAGAGTCCTTATTGTGAATAACCCTCTGTTTGAAAGTGTGTCTGCAAACCCTGAAAGAGACAGACAACAGGAGTTGCCTCAGCTCTTTAGTGCACCACTGAGGAACATCTTAATACATATTTAACCTTGTTTGTCATTGCTGCTGGCAGCACAGCCCCTTATCCCTATTAGAACTACTATATGAACACTTCCTCCCATTCGCTTAATGTACAGCAGTAATTGGAGCTCTCAGGCCTGTTGATGACAGGAGCTGAATCATTAATGAAGAGAAGCTGCAGTTTAATTCCAGCCTCATATTGCTGGGTGACTCAGATCACAAGAATCCTGAGAAGGGTCATTTGCCTCAATTCACCGAATGCCTCACACCTGACAAATGTTCAATTTGACAGCTTTTTGTATTGACTATTGATTGAGTTGACCATGTGTACAATCTGGGGTCATAGGTAACATTAGTTTTTGAGCTAAAAAATCCTAGAAAGGGTGGGGTCATGTTGATTTTTGCTCTGTTTTCTTTGTGCAAATGCATTTTTTTTCTCATTAAGTGGTAAACATGAACATTTTTTGACCAAATTTGTCATATGTACATACCAATGAGCCTGAAAAATGTCCAGCTACATTATTTCTCAACTTATGGCACTTCAAATATTGATCCACAGACTGGTGTAAAGAAAACGAACATGACACCACTTTCTTAGGAATTATAAGATGCACAGAAAAAAAAATCAGACAAATATGAGATGATCAGGTGTGAACTTTTTTTTTTAAAATTTGGTGATCTGAAGTGGAATGACCCAGAATTACATATAGTTTTATAGATGTTGGCTAAATAAAAAACAACAGGAGGAGGCAGTGGGGGTCTAAGGCAAAGCATCACACTTCTTCTCTTCTTCTACTGTTGTATTCCTTTGAAGAGGAGCTTGTGAGAAAACCTTCTGCTTCCACTTTGTCTGCCCTCTTGTCCCTTTATTGTCTAATTATTCCCTTTGCACACTGGTACAATAACAACAATGCATACAGCAGCAACAATATGATTATGCACAGACACCCACACAGGGACAATATGCTGCGTTACAATAGCGAGCAAGATAATGGCATTACACATGCATACAAAGGCAGAGCAGAGAGCGTGTTGGGTTTATCTGCCTGTTATCATACATGGAACCACACACACACACACACACACACACACACACACACACACACACGCAGTCTGTTGTGTTCGTTCTGCTCTGTATCTTCTCTTTCTCAGGGTCTCTGCCGCTGAGCCAATGCCCCCAAACCACCCCCACCTCCCAACCCCAACTCGACCGCCCCTTTTGTTTGCCTGTCTGGAATTTAGCTCCTGGCTGAAGGGGCCTGGGCAAGGGACAAAACACACTTCACAGCATTAGATAGTGGCCCAAACTCTGTCCCACATACACTTTACTTTAGCGCACATACACAAAGTTGGAAGGCTGCCGACGAAATTCTCCTGCTCTCAGAGTAACACCAGGCCTTTGATGGGGCCCTGCATAGTCTGGCAGATTATCCAACAACACACACTGCAGGGGAAAGGCACACAAAACAAACACTTTGATTTGATCCGGTATGTCACTATTACAGCCATGAAGTTTTAAAATATGAACTCAAAAACAACACATCCTCAGTAACATATAGCCAAAAATCTACAAACTGTGCGATGAAACCAATAATTCGGGCCCACGAGGACCCAAACATCCCTCCTATATGCTTATTATTAGTTTCTATTTTTACACTGTACTTTTTTGTACTTTAATACTCTGTTTTATTGTAAATACCAGCATTTTTGGAACCGGATTATTTCGACTAGCACAACTTGCATGTTATTTGCACATTTGTATGGAGACAATGGACATTTAAGCTGTTTTATGCCTCATACGACACGTAAGTAACTCCAGTGTCGGAGTGAGAAATATGGTCAAAACAAAAACCAGTCAAACATTTACCGCAACATTATCTTCCTAAACTTAAGTATTTTAAATGAAACCCGTCATGTTTTCTACATAACATGAAGTATTTTAGTAGAACAAAATCTAATAATCACAACAATTAAACTTAGATCTCACACTGTTACCCTTGTTGTTAGAATATAAGTCATTGACTCAACTGTGCAATAAAACCCAATAACCCTGAGTCCACTATGTTTGTCATTATTATTTTAATAGTGTACTTAGACATTGTAATACTCTTTTTATTGTAAACGCCAGCAATTTTGCACCTTAATTCTTCGTCGAGCACGATTTGTATGTTAATTGCCCGTTCTTTTGCACATTGGTTTCCTTATTTTTCTTAAACATAACGTGTGAGCGACAGGATCTGTCTATCTGTCCATCCGTCTATCTATCTATCTATCTATCTATCTATCTATCTATCTATCTATCTATCTATCTATCTATCTATCTATCTATCTATCTATCTATCTATCTATTTATCTGACATTCATTATTAAAATAAGTTGTTTATGTCTTTCCAGCACACAATTTTGAATGTCTGTAACTGTTTTACTACATTTACTTTGCAACTCTGCATATAAAAACCTTGCTTTAAACAGTCTGCACTTCATCAAGCTGTAAACAAGACTAAGGTGTTTATGGAGTTCAGTTTTCCATTTTGGAAAATTGCTCAGCACCGGCAAACATTTGCAATCTACCAAACTTTGTTGCTGGTGTGTGCAACAACAGAGGACAATATTTGTTTTTTGACTAACTAAACTTGACTTTATTGGCCACTTTTAGTATAATTTAGGAATATTTGTGTTAGATTTTGATGAAACTCGTAGTGATTACTCTTCAGCATTGGTATGGTGTATGTCTGCAATAAGTGTACCTGCATATGCATGGATGCAAAGCACAGTGGTACTTTAACTGCACTGGCTGCTCTCTAAAAACTGACTCCTCTTTAACAAGACCATAACCTGACAGTCACTGCGTCCCTGTAGTTTTCAGAGGCATATTGTAGTGCTACAGACGGTAGAGTACAGCTGTGATTACAGTAGACCTACTACTGCAACGCAACGCCTGGGGAGGAAAGAGAGAGAAAAGTGGGACATGGAGCTACAGTAAAGAGAACAAAATAAAGAGTTGATGAGGAGGAAAAAAGATAAATTGGAGCAGTGGAGAGAATCGTGATAATAGAGAGAATAGAGAGGGAGAGAGGGGGGAAATGGGGCATAAAGATAGAAAGAGAAGAAGTTGACAAAATATAGACTGAGGCACAACAGTATGAGGAGAGAAAGATGAAACAGCTTCCACACAGAGAATTAGAGAGTTGACAGAAGCTGCTGTGTGTTTCTTCAACTCAACTGTGAATTCTACAACTTTTGAATATTAACGTTGTGGAAATTAAAATGCAAATTATGTGCATTTCCATTAGGTACACTGAAGCAAATAAATCAATCTCCCGTGAAAAACAAAAGGCTGAATAACGTTGGACAAATATTCTTCACTTTGAGCTACTGCTGCATTTATTTCATATTTACATTCAAAGACAAACACGGACATGACAGCCAGTGTTCAGACACTCTCCATCCTTTGCCTATAAATTCAAAATGTCCAGCCTCACATGAGAACTACTGATCCACATTGATCAAGAATCAAAATTACATTTATTTGCAGAATGCGGTTTCAATATATTCAGAAAAATTCCATTTAGTGAAGAGAAAATTTGAAATTCTTCAAAGATTAGTCAATTATTGAGATTGATGACGCACAAATTGTCAAACATTTACTATTTCTGTTGCTAAAAAGGCCTTATTTGCTGCTTTCTTTGTATTATATCCTTTTAAAATGAATATTATGGGGGGTTGTTGGTGACACTACACAAGCCATTTTAAAAAGACGTCATCATTTAACTATTATATACCATTTATCTAACCATTTATTTACCTATTAAATAAATATTTCCTGATATTGTCACATGTGAACAACTGATTCGCACCGATTCAGTATTTTCAAAAGAATATCACTTATTCAGCAAACACATTTCAGTTTCAATTTACGCCAATTAGTGAAGGGAAATGCTGAAATGATTAGTCAGTTCTTACAATCGATGAAGCAAAATTGCCAAACATTTACTATTACAGTTGCTAATAAAGGAATTATTTGCTGTTTTCTTTGTAGACACCACTATTGAACCATAATATACCATTTGTTTGACTATTAAATATATATGTCCTTACATTATAGCCACTTAGAAATACATTTACAAATTGACAAAAAGTTTGGCATGTAACTTATAAATGACAATAATTGTGAGATGCATTATTGTGTTTGGGAAATCATCTCCTCATATAACAGCCAGTCAGGCTAAAATATTTGTAGTTCAAAGACAAAATGATTTGATTTACAGAAAATATACCTGTGAAAATGATGTATGATGAAGCTAAACCTTAGTTGCAGCTCTAGTTGACATAATATAGAGAAAGTGAATGCAGGAGAAAGAGAGCGGCAGTGAGTGGGAGGACATGTGACAGACAGAGACAGACAAAGAGATGGAGAGAGACAGTGTCACCTGGCAGCATGCATGGTGTCCTACACTTACTACAATAATGCTGACAGGACAGGACAGAACTGGCAGCTCTGGACCTGACACAGCT
>OMNN01104243.1:0-12485 GCA_900302755.1 Chromis chromis | reverse complement strand
TTTGAAAACAGACAACTGGTGTTTGCTCTGGTTTCATTTAGCGAGAAACGCCTCACCACTGAGAGAGGACAATTTAACCAACAATACACACACACACACACACACACACACACACACACACACACACACACACACACACACACACACACACACACACAACACAGTGCTGAACCAGCCCTGTTAAAACCAAGATCTTAGCTTAAAGACCCGAAGAGCAGATTCACAGTGTAATTAATGAGCCGTATCACCACTGGAACAGAAGGCAAATGATGTTCTGGGGAAAAAAAACAGTGAATCTCACAACTGGAGTTCAGAAAAAGCTCTGTTTGTGTTCCCAGTGGGACAGAAACACACACGAAAAACACACAAATATACAGACTATCATCCATCAGTCCAGCTTCAGTTCTGTTTAAAAAAAAAAGGCCAGCAGTTTATCAGGTCGTGATAACATCCTGATATCACATAAACTGTGTTGTGAAGTGTGTTCTTGTAAAAATTAAAATAAATCAGTGTCAAATTTCACTGTGCATCACTTTCACTGGTATATTTTCACTAAATCAATTATTTTAATCTTGTTATATAAGGAGATAATTTCCCAAAACACAATAATGCATCACTCTAGAGGTCCAACATATAAATAAATATGATTATTTTCATTAAAAGGTTACATGATAAGCTTCATTTCAAGTTGTACATTTATTTTTAAGCAACTATAATGTAAGAAAATAGTTTAAAATGTCATCTTTTATGAATCACTCAATAACGGATTTAAGTATATATCTGAGCTTCATTTCTATTTTTTTAAAGATTTATTTTTGGCTTTTCGCCTTTATTCGATAGGACAGTGGATAGAGTCGGAAACAGGAGAGAGTGGGGAAGGACATGCGGTAAATGCCCGAGGTTAGACTCGAACTCGAGTCAGCCGCTACGTCTCTGCATGTGGGTCACACGACATAACCATTAGGCTATCAGGGCGCCCATCTGAGCTTTATTTAATGGCAAAACTGATAAAGAACAATTTCATTCTTTGTCGTATTTATTCCCTGCCAATAATCCATCCTGCTGCGCTACTGTAACACTAATAGTGTTGACAAAAGCTTTAGAGTTCACAGCCAATACTGGATTTCTGGATAAAAATGATCAGGTGGTGTTTTTTTCCTTCTTTATCCACCTTTGTTCATTTTCTCACAACAGTTCAAGGGGCCGTGGAATTTGTAATAATACAATGAGCAGCCTAAATCCTCTGTTTTGACTGAGTAAGATGTTGGAAGCTTTGTGCAGGAACCTTATTAGGGAATTTAATGAATTTAGAAAGACAGACTGTTTTGTTTTCCTGGTCTAGTCTTGGATTTCAGTGGTGCTTAATTTTCTCAGACTGTGTAGGAAATGTCTTCCTGTGAAAAACTTCAGTATCCTCTTGCTTTAACTTTACCTCTTAACTGTTCAGAAAGTACCATTAAAAGATAATTTACAAAGAAATGTCTTGTTCAGGATGTTATGTCAGGTGAAACAAGATGACAAGATGTGGAATATAACTGAGAGGAATTATTGGAAAAAGGCTAGCAAACTGTCTGGTTGGATTAGGTTAAAAGAAATGTCTAACAGAGCATGTGTGTGTGTTTTTTTTATTTTTTTATTATTACATGCTGATGTTAAGCGTCAGAGAATCCTGCTGCCCTGACCTGCACACAGTGAGACATCATCAATAGCCCAACTGTGTGTTATCAGTGGAGTCAGACCCCAGCATAGGATGGTTACCTAACCAGCTGGGAATTCATCAATAAGCTAGCTGTGTATGCCTGCGTGTGACGCAGTATTGATCCAGATGAAGTGAGTGAGTGCAGTTCTTTGCAGTGAAGGTGGAGATAAAGTCAAAATCAGACAAGGCCAAACTTTGGTCAGCAGAACAAAGAATCCGTTATGTGAAGTCTGAGAACTGTTGTTGCAAACTACTGCACTGAATATATGCAAGGTTAAAACTAAATGACAAAGAGGCGCTACTCTGATGCCAACATGAAACAAAAAGCAAACAGTACATGCAGGACATTCAAAAGCCATTATGAGTCCATTAAACGATTAGCTGACTGACAGATAAAACTAAATATTTGAAGACGTCACCTTGGTCCACAGGGGTTTGCTGTGAACTTATTTCACCTTTTCCTGACATTTTATTAACTACAACAACTAATTAAATTGGCTGCAATCTAGAAAATGAATTATTTAGAATAATTATTGGATGTAAAACTGAACAAGCCTCTCAAGAGAAGCTCAGGTGCCTTTTAATGAAGCTCTTAGGATTATTGGATTTAAGATGTGTTTGCAGCTAAACATTAAGAAACTATACAGCAACTGTACATCTGTGCTAGTAAACACACTGATCAGTTTTCCAGATCAGAGGGATTTAATCTGGCTTTCTTCTTTGGAAAATGCCATAAATGTTTAGCTTAGAAGATTTTATCCAGCTTTAGCGCTACAGGTTTGTGTTGATTTAGCCCAAAATGCTGTGACACTGGAATTATAGCAATGTACTCTAGTGAATAATGTCTCATCTGAGAGGTTAACCTGCACTGACAGCACTAAAAAACACCAATATGCAGTCACAGGTTTTTCCACAGGCGTATTTCAATGTTGCATTATTTACAGTCGTGGACGTTCCACCAGCAGAGCTAAAGGAGAAAATGCTGCAACTTGAACTGCTTGAAAACAGTACGCGAGCCCGAGGCAAAGTTTCTCACTCAATTTTGTTTCATTAGATCGCTCTCAGTGAACACATGCATCACACACACATAAACACAAATAGATGCAGCAGGCCAAGCTCAGACAGGAAAGGGCCTAATCTCATTAGGGCCATGAATGCAACACATGTAGTTAATACATGACCCTAGATGTCATTAGACAAGCATACAGTGACGTACATTACTCCAAGCCTTTAGCCTGGTTAGCTGCAGTGGACTGAGTGGACAAATGATGGTTGTATTATACTGACGCACAGCACAGCTCATTGCTTGGGCAGCTTACCGGATTGAATGTATGAATACAAACTATACTGACCTCACAAAGGATTTAAATCACCCATAAAACTGGACAGACAAGTCTCTTATTAGACAGCACTGCAACAAATGAAGCTGAACAACCAACCTGGTTGTGTCAGCACTTAACAAATTCTCCCTGTGTTTTTTCAGCTCCTTAACGTGTATCCAGTCACAACAGTTCCATGTAACAACCAAAGGTCAAAGTTCAGACAACTATTGCATTGCAAAAGACAATTGAGAGGTAAAACAACATGTCAACACACTACAGTGCTCAACAACTACTCCTGATGCGGCACAAATGCAAATAAACACACTGGCTGAAGGTAAACTCTTCAAAATAAAAGGACCAACAGTTTATTCTAATGATGCCTTTGTGATACATGAATTAAAACTAGTGGGCGGTTCATTTCTGCATGAAAAAAATAGGTGACTAAGACATGAATTGGATGTACGTAGGCTGAAAAATGTCCACACACACAGTTTACACACAGAAGTCACTCACCTTCTGTAGGCTGGTTGGGTTGAGTTGTGTTTTATCGATGATCTTTATTGCAACCTGGGAGGTAACAGAAAGAGAAATGAACAAAAACTGTCTAAATAGAAAGAATAGATTAATTTAGCACTACAGGCAGTGGATAATTGGTTGCAACAAACCCTTAGAAAAAATGATTATTATAGGTTATAAATAACACTCAAATAAGGTTCAAAATGGCACTTCTTATTCTCAGGCTATAGCATTGCACAAAGATTAAACTTTTTGGTCAAGTATTGTAGTTCTGTATGTTGGCATGTTGGTATGTTGTATGATGGCACAATCGTTGCCATCATCTCTTGAGGATGATTATTTTCTTGTTCAATTGTTTGGTTTATAAAGCACCAGAAAACACAGCAAGAGGCCCATTACAATTTCCTATCACAACACCAACAAATCTTCAAAATTGAGTATTTATATTTAGAAAAGGTTGTAGTATTTTTGATTGAAAACTGACTTTAATTATCAATTTATCAAAAAAGTTTCTGATCGATTTTTTAAATAATTAACTGGCCAATAGTTTCAGCTCTAATTGTATTTATGATAAACCTTTTCAGTTTCTAAGCTGCATTAAGCTGTTTTTAATCACACTGATGACTGCTAAACAATGTGTTCTGGTCCAACACATTTTTAGCATTAACACAGCATTATCAACATAATACATCAATTATGTTATTTCATCCATTACTCAAAGTTATCAAAACACACTGCGAGGACAAAGAGTTCAAAACACAGTTTGTTTTACAGCTTGTAAAGAGCACAGGAGCTCAAATCTAATAAACAAACCAAACTTTGTGAGACACTTAACATGTTGACCCGGTCAAAGACTACGTCAAACTACCACAGTAAACTACCAAATATATGACCGTCTTCTGGTTTATGTGGGTCGAACACAACAGGGCTCACATGATGGCAAACACATCACGTTTCTTGAGCCTTGAGTTATCAACTCAACTGATGTAGGTCAGAAGTTTTATGAGAAGAAAGACTGCAGTGTCTTTCGCACATTAATGTACAACCACAAAAAAGAAAAACATGACTGAGTCTCTTCAAAAGGTTTAAGGCCTAAGCTGAGCCGCAGGGTTCAGTTCTGGTTCCCAAACCCCCCAATATAAAATGAGTCTGCTGCAGTTTGTCAGCTTTTTACCGTCAGATTCATGTATCTCATATCTTTTTGTGTCTTTAAACTCACCTCTCTGCCCGTCAGTATGTGTCGTGCCAGTTTGACCTTGGCGAAGTTGCCCTTGCCGATGGTTTTGAGCAGCCGGTAGTTCCCGATGTGTGGCTGCTCATCTGAACACAAGGCGATGGAGTTACGACATCGGGCACCAAGTGAGCGGCTTGACCAGCCTGTACCTTTCTCTGAGCGGCTGGCCGACAGGGAGGTATGCTGAGGGAAGAGAGACAAATGAACCATTAAGTACATGAATTTGTATTTTGCAGAAGCTTACTTAAGTTTTCCTTATGCGAAAACTTTGAAATAAGAAGTATAACTTAACACTGCCTGTCATTTCTGAATAGAGTCATTTCCATACAGTACCAGCCACATTGAATTAAACACATTCTATCTTCCATACTGAGCTACATAATAGAATTCCTTCATTGTCATTGCACAGAGTACAATGAAATTAAGCAGCGATCCTATCGGTGCATTCACAAAATCAGACGACATTTTTAAATTACAGTAGGAGATGTGCAAATATAGAATATAAAAATCTAGAAGAAAAATCCTATGTACATGTGTACACAGGACTAAAAAAACTGTAATGTAACTGATGTTGCACTTCTGGATAATGCACATTGCAGAATATATACGACAAAAGTATGGCTTGAAGTAGCGCGAAAACTACATACAAGGTGCAGTTGTATGTAGACATATGCATACATGTGTACTTTCGGTAAATAAATACAAGGTGCATGAGGTAGTAGGTACAAAGGTGCGAGACCTGATAGACTCAGAAGGAATCCCATCTTACAAGAGGAGACAATGCAGGACTGTTTATGCCTGAAACGTGTAAAAATATACTCAAAGAAAAACAAAAAGCACCAGTATGAAGACCGTTATAGACAAATGACCAGACAAATGTTACTACTTTGCTTGAAACACTGAAAGCTCATTTTCTCATTATCTTCAAGTATCATGTTGATCATAATGTTTTTTTCCAGACATGTTTAATGTATTCATATAGATGATAAATGAGTGAAAGACAGGCACACCCTCCATATGATCACCCTCTCTGTGGTCATAGAGCATCAACAGAGCACCCAGCGAAGCCCTCGTGACCATGACTCTGCAGTCATGTGATTGCAGCCTGGTACCAGACACCCAGAGATGAAAGGAAAGAGCAACCAGGTCACCTCTGAATCTCATCTGACCCCTCATGGTCTACATTCCTAACATTCATGTGTGGCTGTAGAGGCCACCGACGTCCAGCCACATATTATTCTGCTGTTCGGCCTCCTGATCGTCTCTCTGAGACAGTGATCAAAACTGTTTGTGCTCAGATCTAGGATGCATTTGTTAGAAACCAGAGCTTGTTGTTCATATGAGCCGGGTATCGGGAATTCAGGGCAGATCAATGTGCAACCCTGACGTCGTCTAGCCACAGTGACTAGACATCATTGGCCTCACAGCTACATAACTGGGAGGAATGAAGCCCATGAGGGGTCAGACGAGATTCATAGGTGACCTGGTTCCTCTTGGAGGATAATGGGGACTAGGGGCAGACTGATTATCCGCTTCACCAATTATTGTGAATGATATCCGGCATTTTTCCGATTGTTGGTACTGGTTTTATTGGCCGATAATTGATCAATTACATGGGCTACTTCAGGTCTGATGCATCCTCCTCTCTCTGTCTGTCGTCACTCTGTGGTCTCTCAAGCAGAAAAACTGAACAAGAAACACACGCTATTGCACAAACCAGGAAATTAGCTTCTCTCACAGTGGCTAAATCAATGCTAGCAGCTAAGTTAGAAGGCAGCCACAGATTACCCTGAAACAGAGTCTGGAAAACAATAATTAATAAAGCTTTAAGATCTAGACCTTAATGGTTAATAATAGTGATAGAACAGTGAAAGATTAAGAAAACAGAAGAACAGCAGACGTAACTATAGGAGACAGATTAGAGACTGATTAATCTTAATTGATCTAACATAAACAGAGGAGAGCATCCTAATTTAATCACTCCTATTTCCATTTTACATATTCAGTTATAGTCACCCTTATTTATAAAGAAGCCTAGTTATGAATGACAGGTTCTTTGCTTTCACTTGCTGTTAAAACATTACATTTAATGTATATCGGTTCCAAATATCTGTTATTAAGAAAGGCTTCTTGATTACCAATAATCTGCCCTAAAAAAACACATATCAGTCAATCCCTGATGGTGACAAATCAGTCATCTCAAATTATAAACTACAAACTGGCATTTAATTTCATACATTTTTACTCAAATATTTCCCCCGTTCCTCATCCTCAGCACCAAAATGTTAGTTTATTCAGTTGCAAAATGAAATAAACCATTTTACAGCATGACCCAACCTGAACCCTTTAAGTCAAATGAGGTCTGAGGTCTAAGCACAAACAACAAACTCTAATCCCTCCGTTTGCTTTCTTGGGCTCTGAGGGTAAACAGAAATATCCTACTAGCTTTAACTTTTCATGTGTGGTGGGCACAACACGAGGAACAAGGAAATAAGACAGAACAGGAAGTATCAGAGTCCAACAGACACTCCTCAGTTCCTGTCTTCAGAACTGACTGCCATAAAAACAAACATTTCACTGGAGTCAGAACAGCATTATTGGAAAATGCTGTTATTAACCGTTTTGTTGTCAGACTACCGCCCACTTTCACAAGCTTGAACAGAGAAATGACAGAACTGTGGCAGTCGGTGGTATTTAAGGCAGTTTGTGACGAAAAAAGGCAGTTATGTCAGTCGTCACCTTGCAACACCACATTGGGCAAAAGGAATTTTCACTATTTTTCACCAACGTACCACTTTTCTCTATGGAATGCATCTAAAAATTGTGTTTTCTTTGGCCAGAACCATCACAGAGTGTTGTAAATGTGTGTCATTTAGGCTCAGGGTGCCAAATTACAAGCAAATAATGGTTGTAAAAAGTACCTGGAATGACATTATTGTGTCATTAGACTAAATCGAACAAACATATAAGTGTAATTGTCAGAAATATGTCCATTCACTTGAGTTCTGAAGTAGACTGTAGTGTCAATGAAGGGAAAGAGACTAAACAAACTGGAAGCACAACAACATGGTGACTCCAGTTTAGGATCTTTAACACATCATCCCACATCGGTTGCACAATCTTTCCAGCCTCCTTCTGGTTAAACCTCATTAATCATAAGTAAACGAAGCCACTGGTAGAGTTACAGAATTACACAATGCTCCACACAGATTAGACCTCTCAGAAAGAAGATATCAGGAAAAGCAGGCTCAGAAGCTGCTTTGCTGTAAGAAAACGAAAACTACATTTCTCAGAACTCATGACAAACCCTCAGTGCACAACTCTACGTTTCCACACAATGAGAGCTACACATAAACACACAGGTCATAAGTCTGATAGAAACACAACACCTTGAAATTCACCCGATGTGTTGACCACAGCGGTGAGATCACAAGACCACATGATTTTCCACCACATGAGACTTTTAGTACCAATAACACCACAATATCAAAACTCAGTGTATAAAACAGAGATCTCTACAAAACTCACATCTATAGGTGAATAGTACGTTTTTAGAGGCAAATAAACTAATGAAACTCTGACAATGACACAGCCCAGGTAAAAGAGACCCCTGATGCTGCATCAGACTCGTTCCCCATCCTCCACCTTTATCCACCTTCTCCTCCCTCCCATCCGTTCATTCGATTGCCAGGAAGACATGTGATTGGCTGTCAGCACCTCCTGAGCCCTGGCTTCTTTCCCAGCATCCTTCGGGACTAAAAGAGCTTGAATCATTCCTCCTTCCCTACTTCCTAATCCTTTTCTTCAGTCCTACATTCTTAGATCTCTTTCTTTAGCTAAAACACAAAAACAGAAAAGTTTCGCTGGTGATTCTGACTGATAAAAAACACAAGAGGAATTCAACTCATATGTGTTGGCTAAAACAAACAATGGAGAAGAAGGAGAAGGAAAGGAAAGGAAAGTGTCTTGCTCATATACTAAGCGAACAATGTTAAAAGCTCAGCTGAAACAGTGCAGCTACACAAACAAGCACTTGACTCATTTTGGAGTTCATTGTTTAGTAAAATGTTTTGGTTTTTCTGAAAATTAACATTGCAACCTTTACTACGTGAACTGTGATTAATTTTATGACTCCAATGTGAATCAGAAAACAACCACATTCAGATGTTAATATTTCATCACTCCATTAAAAGCGGAGCACACGCTTTAAAGGCTTGAGATTTCTGAGCGTAGGAACAGAAACACAGCACCAAAAAGTGAAACTGTAAAACTTCATATTTACATTATTTATATTTTAGACTGCAGCAGTTTTTGAGCATTTTAAATCAGAATACTGAGGCATTACAGAGCATGTATGGTACTGCAGCCGCCTCGCAGCTGTGCTCCTTGTCCAACTTATTCAGCCACCTTCATTTTCACCTCCTCCTCACCCTTCCCCCATTTATTCACCCCTTCTTCTCCTCTCTCCCCTGGTTCATCCCATCCCCCAGACAAATCAATTTGCCTCCCTTCCCCTCTATTCTCCCCTCCGTGCCTGGACACGCCCTCTCTTTTGTCTCCCGCCGCTATCTTCATTTTCAGCGACCTCACATCAATTTGAGCTTCGTGCTGCCCTCCATCACTCCCGTCTCACCTCCCCTCCCCCCTCAAACATCCCACATACTCCTTTCAGTCCATCGATTCGCCCACTCCTTCTGATTACCACGCAGTTTCATTCAAGACCAGGCCTGTGTGTGTAGTTTTGATGGGGTCTCTATTGCAGGCAGCGAAGGTATTTGGGTGTGGAATACGGGCATGAAAGCTCCAACCCCCAACATCATTATGAATGTAAGGTGACATTTAGGCATGGAAGATGGATGGGGCACTGCTGGGTGGTGAGGTGTGTGTGCATGTGTGTGGTTGTTAGTATATGATCTGCACATTCAGCAAACAACCTGCACCTTGTCCTTGCAAACTGTGACATTATCCTGCATCTTTACTTTTCTGTTGCGAGTGAAGCCTGAGGAGCTGATGGGAGACCGAAGGAAGTAACTGAGACCAAACACATATATTTTTACCATAAAGCTGCTCTAATTTTAAATTGTCTTTAAGAGCTCACCATTTGAACAGCCTTTCTTCTCAGTGTTTACTTCCATGTGAAATTTTAGGCTGTTATTGCCAGTATGACTATAACTAGCACCTGATTTTACAGCAGAAGTTTATTTATGATGCTTTTTTATAATAAATCATTAACCAGACTACTGTCATTGACTCAATAAAGTCAGTATTTATCAGTTTATCACTTTAAATTCTTGTCTGGCTGATAGTAAAGACAGTTTGATGTCTTTTAAAACCAATACACTAAACATGTGACTGTCAGAGGTCAAAACAGGTAAAATCCAAGGATGTTTTAAGCTTGAAAAGTCCCCAAATATCACTTACAGAGATATGCTGTACTGTTAGTATAGTTGTTCACGTCTATGTCACAATATACTAAATATAAACAAGAAATCATATATCATTAACAACAGCAACATTTCTAACTGTTGTGTTAAACCTCTCCAGGATGTTGATCATTATCATGTGTGAACAAAACTGAAAAAGATTGCATTTGTTCTTCTGCTGATACTTCAACCACAAGCAAAACTGTAGCTAAGTAACCCTAAAATATGAACCCAAAATACAAGTTTTAGTCAATTTTGTTTCTGAAGTTTCAAGACTAAGCATTAGCATATAGAAAAATGGACAAAATAGTATTAATAAAGCTACCCTTTTGTCCTAAAACATAAACTAAAAGGTGGAAATGTGAAGAATCCCTAACTGACTAAATTTGGAGCCTGCAAATGGTTCAGTTAAGTACGAGTGTTTCCGATTCTCTTCTGAAGGAGTTAAATTTGAGCTTCCTCTTTACCAGCAGTAAAGTGGTTTTAAATTTGACATCTTTTCCCTCTCTTAAATGTTTAGTTTTCTTTGGTACAAAACATCACAGACACTGAACAGACCATACATTGAGGTAAATGAGCTCAAAGAATAATCTGTTCCTTTCAGATACTAAACACACTGATGTTTTTCCCCTCCATTTTCCATATGAACTCATAAATGGAAACTCAATGGACACATAGCAGTAAAACTATAAATCATGTGAACTCAGCGTTAACTTTTACAAGCTCCTTACAATAAAGGAGAAAGTGTTGGCTAAAATATGTGGTGACATTTTGGTGGCATGCATGTTTGCATGTCTGGCATAGCTTTTCCACAGTACAGCAGCTATCTTCCATCTGTGCTGGTCTGTGTGGGCGTAGAGCTGAAAAAATGTATATAAATGGATGAATGGAGACTCTCATGAATCTTGTCATACAGTTCTTCTTCATGTTCAGTTAATCAGTTGAAAACCACCCCTGTCATTTTGTTTAGCATTTCTTTAGATGCTGCTTCTCTTTCATACATTAACATTTCCAAAGCTACAGCAATATTCATCATGTTATGTCACATGTTATGTTGCAAGTGTCAGCCCACAGCTACTAACGTGAAATGCAAATGTGATTATCGGCGCTCTGTTATTGCGGTTTCAAATGAAGCTGGAATAGAGTGAAGGAAAAGAGAGAATGCTACGTCAAGACACGCAGTGTGACGAACACAAACATATTTCCAAACAATGGACCACGCCCTGAGGGAGGTGTCCTGCATGCATTGTAGTCCTGAGTGTGTACGTGTTGCATTGTCAGGGAGGTATTGAGTAAAGACAGGATGTGTGACGTCGGTCCCCAACAGAGGAATGGCGAAACCTTCAGCCATCCTCAACCTCTGTTAACACGAACACTGACCCACAGTGCCAGTCCAGCTTCCTCTTCCTCTCTCGACCTTAGACTGGTGTGTCATCGGCCCTGACACACACCTCCTCTATCGCACACGACAGCAGACACTGTGTCTCCACAACATAATAGAAAACAACAAAAGAGATAACACTGCTGAAAAGAAAAGGGATGTGTTATCCTCGTGGCTCAGCTGACCAAACTACATAACATGTTAGTGTGATGTAAACATATTTCTTGCATTCTGTAATGATGCTCTATACTTCGCACTGACATTACTAAAAAAAACAAAAACAGAAGCAAAAGTTTGATCATTGTGAAACGGGAGATGTGACCAATGTCTTGCTGGGTGGTTAGTGGATTAGATCCATCATCATGTGCCAGCGCAGCTGTCAAAGCATATTCAAAAGTCAGTTTTTGGTGTAAATGATGTAATTCACAGGGGGAAAACTATAAGTGGTGTAAGTTAACTGCAAAAAACTACTGAAAAAGATGAAACTGGATCTCATCGGAGCTGTTGCCAAATGCAACTCTCAGTAGCCAAATTAAATAACAGAAAATAATTATCTTGGAATAAATCTTTAATAATAATAATCTAATAATGTAACCTTTATTCATCCCCTTGGGGAAATTCCTTCTCTGCATTTGACCCATCCTATTCAAAGTTAACCTTAACTATACATACTAGGAGCAGTGGGCTGCTGCAGTGCAGCGCCCGGGGAGCAGTCAGGGGTTAAGGGCCTTGCTCAAGGGCCCACAGTGGTGGTGACTGGGACAAGCGGGCGCTCTCACTTTCCCACCTCAACCTTTTGCCAGTCCGGGGACTTGAACCGGCGACCCATCAGTTACAAGTTCGCTTTACAAACCACTAGGCCACCACTTTTTTTGGATTTTGGAATTTGATACAGAGGCAAAATATCCCG
>OMNN01104240.1:0-13643 GCA_900302755.1 Chromis chromis | reverse complement strand
GGGAAATTCCTTCTCTGCATTTGACCCATCCTATTCAAAGTTAACCTTAACTATACATACTAGGAGCAGTGGGCTGCTGCAGTGCAGCGCCCGGGGAGCAGTCAGGGGTTAAGGGCCTTGCTCAAGGGCCCACAGTGGTGGTGACTGGGACAAGCGGGCGCTCTCACTTTCCCACCTCAACCTCTTGCCAGTCCGGGGACTTGAACCGGCGACCCACCGGTTACAAGTTTGCTTCACAAACCACTACCACAAACCACTTAAAACTGGAAGTTGCGCACTTGAGCTCTCTACAATCAAATGCTAAAAATGATCTTATACATATTGGATATTTGAAATCTTGCTTTGTCTACCCACACAACACATCCTTCCTTTCTGTCTCTACTAAATCTTCAAACTCAGGATCACTGTTTGAACTCCTCACTCATCCTTCACGAGTGTTTGTCAAGAGCAGCAGGAAGGAGCGAGAACGTAACTTGCGTCACTTCCTGTCCTGGAGAGAGAGAGATGTCACACTGATGACAGCAGACGTGTCACATGTTGAGCTGCAACACTCGGCAAGCGTTTCCTGACAGAGCTGCCAGAAAAACATGTCAGCGGCCATGACAGACAGACGGACAGGCTGCCTGATACTGTGGAGCTGTGGCTCGAATCAGCTGCTCGAAAACGTTTGTGTGGTCTGATTTGTTCACGAAGCACAAAGTGTTTCATTCCATATAATGGATATGTTACAGAGAAAAGAACTGCCACTGTGAGTTATGCAATGAGAAAGTAACGGGCAGCAGCTTTTAAAGCTAAGTCACTTGTCATATACAGCGAATAAAGCCATTATTACATACACCAATCAGTCACAACATTAAAATCACCTGCCTAATATTGTATAAGTCTCTCTTATGTTGCTAAAAAAGACCTAACCTGTCAGAATATGGATATGGGACCTCTGGGGGTGTCTGGAAAATAGATCTCTGGGTCCTGTAAGTTGTAGGAATGCTCGATCAGATTGATGTTTTGTCAAATTCTGGGGAGTTTGGAGACTAGAACAATTCCTTGGGCTCCTTGTCGTGTTCCTCAACCATTCCTCAACAGTTTTTGAAGTGTCGCAGGTTGCATTGTCTTGTTAATGGGGGTGTCTACTTGGTCTGCAACACTGTTTATTTAAGTGGTGCATGTCAAAGTAGCATAAATGAATACCAGGATCCAAAGTTTATCAGCAGAACATTGCACTGTGACGAGATGATCAATATTATTCACTTCCCCTGTCAATGACTGTAATGTTGTGGCTGACTTACTTCAAGATACAGAAAAGTCACAAAAATCATCAGCACACAAAACCCTCTTCAGTACTGACCATATAAAGCCTTTCTGTGAATCACATATATACTGACTTAACCATATAAACTGGCAATCTAACAAAGCCAAACTATCAATCATCAAACCTCACTCAAACATTTCAGCGCTGTAACAAAGGCTTCCCACAGCTGCGTCATCACCATCGTGTTTGCTTTACTTTCGTCACAGGAAAAAATCATTTGGAGAGGTGTTTTTTTTTCATGACTCATTTTGCAGCACTTTCTGCTTGAAAACTGACAACAGAGAGCAACAGGAAGTGTGGGAGAGAGGAGCACGATAAATTGACGAAGGTCGCATTGGATCAAAACGCCTGAATTTTCAGAATAATTGATGGTGATTTCAGAGCAAATGACATCCACACGATAATCAAACAAAACACATCAGTAAAGCTTCTCCTGTAGCTAGTGATGCTGCTGCTGTTCTTCATTAGAGAACATTTGCGGCCGACTAAAGCAACACAGCAGCTGATAGACATTCTTCGGCTTCTGCCAGACTCATTCAAATTCCTATTAATAACCATTAGACAGAATATGAGTCAGAGCAGTTTGGCTGTACTGTGTACTGTATGTACTGTATCTGTCCCCGGGGCTGGCTGAACTGTGTTGTTATTACTGGAAGTGCAATCTTAACCTTCTGTTTTATGAGCCCAGTACAGTAGCAAAGGTACATTAAAGAATGTGACCTTTAAGGAATTTCACTCAGACCAGCCTCATTTAATTCTCTCTTTAAACTAACAAGATTTGTAGTTTTGTCATGTCAAAATGGATTTAAAATGGGTTTCTTGGGCTCTCAGGTCAGGAAACTTGCTTTAAAATCTTTACACATTAGTAAAAATGGACATTATTTTGGCCTGTCATAACTAGGGATAGACCGGTTATCAGCCTGGCCGATAACCGTGGCTGATATTTGGAATTATTGACCGATCATTGGTAAATTAAATGCACAACTTCAGGTCTGATGCAGCCTCCTCTCTCTGTCTGTCGTCACTCTGTGGTCTCAGAAATCTTTCTCAAGCAGAGACTGCAAAAAGTGAACAAGAAACACAAGCCGTTATCACAAACCAGGAAATTAGCTTCTCGCACAGTGGCTAATGCTATGCTAACGGCTAGCGACTAAGTTAGAAGGCAGCCACAGATTAACCTGAAACAGTCTGGAAAACAACAACTAATGATGCTTTAAGATCTGGACCTTAGTGGACGATAAAAGTGATAGAACAGTGAAAGATTAAGAAAATAGAGAAGAACAGCAGACGTAACTGCAGGAGACAAACTGACCAATCTCAGTCGATCCCACATAAACAGAGGAGAGCATCCTAATTTATTCACTCCTATTTCTATTTTACATATTCAATTATAGTCATCCTTATTAATGAAGAAGTCTAGTTATGAATGTCAGATTCTCTGCTATCACATGCTGTTAAACATTACATTTAACATGTATCGGTTGCAAATATCGTTTTTTGGCCTTTCTTGATTACCAATAATCATCATCTCATCAACTCATATCGGTCGATCCCTAGTCATAACCTCCTGTGGACGTAAAGCTGGCTCTATCTGATAATTAAACATCCCATTTAAAAATTATCTTCATGCAGTAATCCTACTAAAAAACAAATGAATGAGTGAATGCCAGTATTTTCTGCCATGACACTCTCTTTAAACCCTTTTATGTTAGAAAACCTGAGTGGATTTAAGAAAACACAATAACCGTCAGGGTTTTATGAACTTCTGTTGACTAACATTTAAATATAATCACCAACATGAGCCAGACGGCACAAATTTGAAGAGAACATTGTGGGTTAAAGTCGGCCTCCCTCCTCCAGTCTGACATTATCTGGCTCCAGTATGCAAAGTGTAACTGGATTCCTCAGTCTGGACAGTGCAGAGCTGCAAACACACACACACAGATGCTTTCTGTTCGCCTCTGGAGATCTGCCACATTACTCAGCATATCGTTCACCACAGGGCTGCGATCATCAGACCGGGCTGAGTAAGGGTCAGATTTATTCTGTTTGGATTAAAGCACTGAGTCACTCCTTGGCTAGTCCTCGGTTTCTCGCTCTGTAATGATCTGTTCCCCTAAACGCTGTGTCACTGCACGCCACGAGATGCATTTTTAAGTCGCCACAAATGTTAAAAAAAAATAGAAAAGAGAAGAAAGAAAAAAAAAAGAGGCACAATTTTCTTTTCCAAATTTAAACACACCTACAGTCCCATTGAGGAAAAATGTTAACATTCTAATTTGGGTTTCACTTATGTACCAAACAGATTAGATCTAAAAAAACCCCAGCAACATTCCTCAAATTAAGTCTTTCGAAGCAAGAAATTCGCAGTCAAGCGACCACACAGGTTGTAAACAAGCACACAGTTAAGCCAATATTCAGCTAAAGCACTGCTAGAAGGTAAAAACTAAAATGAGTATGTTAAAAATGTTTGTATTAATTCTTCATTGCACAAGAAAATTGTGCACAGACGGAAATTTGGACTGTAAAATGCGATGACTATTTATAGTGGAGAGATTTCGCAGTATTTTACCATTTAGCTTTATTTTCTTTTATAAATTTAAAGTCTGTCTAAGTTGGTGGTTTGTTTAAATAAATATATATATAAATATAATTTCAAACATGACAGAATCACTGATCAGGACAACTTGTAGCCTCTGAAACAAATCACTGGTCTATTTGTTTTAGTTTTTATACTTGTACTTGTATCTGAAAAATCTGTCTCAGTTTATTCACTGTGTTCATACCAGTCTACCTCCTAAGAGCAGAAAGTCAAACTCTCGTATTCATTTCACATTTGACTTCATAATCTATGTTCAGTGCATTCTGCCCACTCACTTCTCTGTTATTCCCACAGCTCTCAGCCTTTGTTTCTGCCCTGTCTGCAGTCTGATCCAAAACAACAACGTCTACACAATCTCTCATAATTATGTTTCTTATTCATGCCCAAAGCAATTTTTCTGAGAAGTCAAAGCACTGGGCACATCAACGGCGGAGACACGACCCGCTTGGTAATATCTGCACAGAGGAGGATTAGTGCAGATCCTCTAAGTGGTCGAAGCTTTTCATGTGGAAAATGTAGCTTTATATGCTTAGTTTGAAACCAAAATGTTAAAGGAAGTAATTGTTAATCAAGATTGTTGGCCAAAAAGATTGCGCTGATGTGTTTCTTTAAAATAACAGTCTGTAGCAGCAAACTATTAAGTTAGTGGAAGTCATGACACAGCAGTCGACTGCACCTATAATGTACTGATGTCTCTTTGCCTATGTCCATTTAATAAAGCAACAATGTCCAAAAAGCCTTTTCAACTCAAACAGGAACTGCAAGTATTGTGAAAATGGCAGCATCAGAGTTTCTGCTGACCACGATTCAAGTCACTCTCTTGTTGTGCAGCTTCTGTCTGCAGCAGCTAATGGACAGAAACATTGACAGCTGTTTGTGCTGCATTTCCTCTGCATAAAAACAAGAGCATTACCACACACATACATAAATCACATGATACTGTCATTATCACATACAGCTCAGAGTAAACAACCTGCACAAAAAAAGGACAAGAACTCCACAAAGAACACAGCTTTAAGGCAGCGGCTGCACACGAAAATAAAACATGATAAGCATATGTAAGAACCACATGGATTCACCATTGTTGTCCTTTATGTGACTGAAATGCAAAAAAGCATGGATGCAAAAATAGAAGAAAAGTGAGTAAAAAAATGTAGACACATGATTTGTCAAAAAAAATAAGAAAATCTACTTCACTCAACCCACAGAAAGCACCATACTTTCTTTAAACGTGGGAAATCTCCCTGTCTTCCACTTCACACGTCCATACATGGAGCAGCTTCATGGAGCTATGAAGCTGACAAGAGACTCACTCTGCAGATGTAAACACACTTTAGCGAGCAGGAAGAGCAGATATTGTGTCTGCATGGGTTAAACTGCAGCAGCTCAGGCCTGAAGAGAAACACAGAGGACAGTAAGTCGACACCTGAGAGCCTGACGACAACAGAGGCCCATTACACAACGAACACAACAGCCCGACTGTGCGCTCCGACTGCGAGCATCTGGGCGTCTTTTATGCTCGTCTGCCGGTTCGTTTTTTGTAATTGTGCGTATCTGAGCGATAATGTTTGTCTGCACTGCGGGGATCTGTGTGTGTGTTTGGCAGTTAACTGGGCTCCATGAACGGCATCATTCTTCACCAGGTAGCCTGATCTCTGGAAAACGCCACCTGTTCAGCAGTGGTTGACTAACCTCTTGACTAGAATTACATAATAGCTGGCAGGAAAACAATTTGTGTTGACAAAAAGCCATGACAATTACACTTGGATTTTGTGCCAGTGAAGTTTAATTACTGTGTTTAACCAACGCATGTTTTGATTTAACTTGCATGTAATAATGGGTTCCTTCCTTTTGAATCATCACAAGGCACGTCCTGATTATTATTTTTGCATTTAGTCATCTGGATTAGATGCAAGAAACTGGATTTACACACACATGTACTATGTCAAACTGTTTATACAAAATATGTTTGCTTAATGATATATTACGTAAGATCAGCCTTATCATGCCTTTTAGCTTCATCACAGTTGATTTTATACTGACAACATTCCCATTAACCACTGTTTACCTTTAATAATTTGCTTTTGTTGATTTTATAAATGTCTGATGTTTGCTGAAACAATATAGATTTAACAAATACCACTTCACTACAGTCACTGCTTTAACAAAATGTCCTTTAGTGGCTGGTGGGAACTAGTTTTACATTTCTAACAGTAGCTATGTCTGCACAAATGAAGGAAAGAGCACAACCAGCAGTTACTGTAACTTCATCTACTGCAAGAAGAAGCCAAAGTGACATGCTGATTGACGGAAAAACAATTTGTTAAGTGCAATTCAAGAACAATAGACCGAAGGTAAGATGCAAGTAATATAAATGTGAATAGGAAAAGAAAATCCTTAAATTTTCCTTAAAAACCTGCTACTGACATGCTCTTGAGCAAGCCATTTACAGGAGGGCTCGGTAAGCTCTTAAGCTCTTTTCCCAAAGCTGCCCAGCTTCAAATTTACACTTTCACAGCTGAATCTGCTGAGTGAACAGAGTTTGTAACTACTAACTAGTGTAACTAGACAAAGTGGTAGCTCTGTGACTTGCTCATGGGCACTTTGGTTGTAGCTGTTCAGGCTAAACAGATGGTAACTCAATCACCTCTCCGGGGATTTAAGCCGGAAATTTCCCGGTAAGCGGCCCACTTTTCTGACCTTTGGGCTACTGTTGCACCCGTAACTCAGAACACATTTCAGTTGCGTTAAGCTGGCCAATGCATAAAACACAGCACATCAGCAAAGCATTGTGACCAGTACAGGTTATCTAATAGCAGCTTGCCTGATTTTACACCAATCATGCATGGCTCAGTTGGCCTCAGCAGACCAGATGATTAAAAGCCTGGAGCTGTTTATGACTGTATCTGGGGTGTTTCTAGGTAAAATGAATGGGTGCTTCAGAGGTGGGTGCCAGCTTTCGGCTAACATGTCAGGACAGCCAGTTCGTGAATCTCTCGCTTGTCCGGGGAACACAAAAGCCCTGCTCTGCCCTGCAGTGGCACACAGAAAGACATGTTGGTCTTTTTTGTAAGAACACACAGCTCTACATGTGCGCACAAGCACTCACCCACACCTAGGAGAGGACTTCCTTTTCTGTTTCTTCACACAGATAGAACCTCATGACTCGCCCAGAGCAAAATAGTTTGTCCATTCCCACAGTTCAGCAACAGAAAGCGCAGACATGCATGCGAACATACCCGTTTATTGCACTTGTAAGGACCTCCTAATCTCAAGCGGCATTGCAACTCCATAAATGCAAAGACATGCAAAAATCCAAATTTCTGTAACTTTATCCAAACAGTGAAATCTGAGCAGAATATACAGAACAACACACATAAATGACACACGTGTAATTTACAATCTTTGGCAGGCAAACAGCCTGAGAGAAAACGCAAGAACAAAAGTTAAAATGCAGCCCTATAACAGATGCAGGTTCAGCAGGTTTGGTTTGGTTTTAACGTTGTCTACGCGTGGAAACGAGAAAACTAGTGAGGAATATGAACATAGAGTTGATTTATGATATTATTTTGCAAGAAAAAACAGGAGAAATATAAGGTCACGGGGTGCACGATGCAACATGTTATTTTACAATTACAGCACAGATGTTTCTGGTGCCAGATTATGCTGCTTGTTTGCTAGCTAGAACTGCAAATAAGCCAGACAAGACAACAACAAACCATCAACAAATCGGTATCTAAATTCTATAGTTGGTTCTCAACCTGCAGAGAAGCATGTTATTGTGCCTTTTAAGGTAGAACAAAACCAACACTGATGTTAGGTTTGGGCGTCGTGCAGGTTTGATAGTAATTTTCTGATGCATATTATCTAGAAATCCAACATACTTTGTACTGTGTCATGAATGACATGGAGCACAAGAAGATACAATAATTACACACAATTACAGGGACTTAAAGTTACGGTTAAGGAGTACAAAAAGCAACCGGAGCTTTTTTTGTTACTCCACAGGGGTAAAAGTAGGGAAATCTGGAGGACATCGGACGTGACGTCAGGCCTTAGATATGGTTTCTTTGGATCCTTGATGGAGTCAGAAGTGAAAATAAGGAAGAAAAGTGAAAAAAACGGAAAAAGACTGAACTGCAAAAGAGAGGCGGCAATGGAAGGAACATAGAGTACAAACATGCAAATGGTGAGCCCTGGTGTTAAAGTGCTGGCTGTCATGTCAAGAGTTGCGTGATTGATTAATAACTCAATGTGCTGATAATGATCTCAGAAGATGACAAGGCTGCGGGAGGATAAATATCTCGGGACGGTTTGTTTGTACGATGGTGTCCGCAGCATTGAAGGTTATGCAACAGAGCTAATAAGCACTATACTTACTTTCTGTTTTACATGCACCAGCATGTTTAACTACATCTATATGCACAGAAACACACACCTGCAAAGCTTCCATATTATGTGCCAAGTACACCACTTCTGTGTACTCTCATTTTGTCTTTCTCCTGACCTTTAAAGCACTATTCTGCACAAACATCTGTAAGATCAAAAACACAAACCCGCTCAGTTAAACATAGCCGAGAAGTTCTTTGGTGACACTGTAGAGATATTTATGCCTCAGTTTTAAAATTAGCTCAGGCAGCTGTATCAGCATCTATTTCTTGTCAAAACCTCTCTGAAGCTAAGTGAAGGAGTAAGATAAGGCCTCCTGTTTGAAGGCAGTTGTGAGTGTAGTAAAAGAGAATGACTGTGCATGTGTGTGTTGAACTGGATAAGACTGGGTGAGGAAGGGTGAGATGGGAGGAGTAATGGGGGAGGTGAGGGTCTGGAGGACCCCCTGATGTTGCCATGGTGAGGTTACTAACAAGAGTGGCTTGTGCTTGAGCGAGGACAGCAATCATTCTTGTTGCCCGGCTAACGGCTACATGGCTTCTTCCCTGCACCGCTTTAATAAATAAAGGAGTTACAAGTTTGCACACCACATATGTATTTAAACACATCAAAACCAGAGGTGGGGAAAATAGTGTCAAACTGCTATAAAAGCTACAAGGATGAAAATTGAAGATTATGTTGCTACAAGCGTTTACAAGATTGCTAACCAAAGACTGATTTTGATGGAAGTAGAAGCAGCACTCAACTACAAGTTTTTTAAACTTTTGACTAAGATGCATCGAGCACTTAATGGGCTCTATTATTAGTTTACTGCTCTGCGTCAGGAGGAACTGTTTTATCACTCTCACAGTTATTAAACCAGGGAAAGGATCCACCAGTAGCACAGAAAACACTAAACAATGCGGCCATAAACTGCGTGTTCAGAAAACAAACGCTGCAGATAAATTAAAAACTAACCAGAGAAGGATTTTCCTGCTGTCATGACTCAGCTTCTTTATACCAGTTATTACCACGACAAAAGTCTCCATCCATCTGCATCATCACCGTTTGTGGTTATATATTTGGGTGTGTTCTAAACCAGCCACAACAGGTTCATATAAGAATCTAAATACCTCCTGGATTCTGCCACCTCCAAAAAGTGCCTCTGGGTCCTGGCTACATGTAATAAACACCTAACTGTAACAGTTCAAAGTGGGTCAGGGACATGGTCAAAATGACACGGCAAGTTGGTAAAGACGGTCAGCAGATTGTGTACCATGGACATCCAAAAGCTCAAAATGCATCCAGTAAATGCCCCTGAGTGGAAAGAACTAACCTTGATAAATGGTTTTAATGTATTTACTCATAGCTGACATTCAAAATTTACGTTACAGCCTTGAGCAAGGGTGGAAAACCATACAAGTATCCCACCCCAAACAAATTCATAACCGTTTACTGTTACGGTTCAATTCTGTGGCAGCCACTATTGGCATAAGATATGCAGGGACTGAGGTGGTGATGACATACCCTTTAAATAACCTTTAAAAAAAAGGAGGGAAGTGTTCTGTATTTTGCCAGCTGCTGCAAAGGGAAGCAGCTCTTTGTTAGGGCTTCGAATCCAAAAGGACTGAGTGATATTTCAGGCTGGTGTAAGCTAGGTGCCCTTGAGATAAAGGTGGGGAGACTCTGCACAGCTGTGTGGCAAGAAAAAACACAATGTTCCCACCTAGAGAGGTTCAAATTCTAACAAGCATCTTTACAAATACAGTAAAATGCTTCAAGAAGGCAATAAACTCAAAGTAATGTCTCCTAAAAACCCCAGACGCTGCCTCAGACACAGAAAAACATGAGCAGGACAAACCTGGCTAGCCTGACACAGCAGATTTTGCAACACTGTGCTGCCCACTGAGCTGTCTGTCACAGTTTCATCAAGGCGGAAACTGGACAGACAGACAGACCAGACCAGACAGGGTGGAGGAGGAGGTGATGGAGGAGGTGTGGAGCTGGAAGTAAGGTGATGGAGGAGAGAGAGGATAAAAAAGAGGAGGGATGGAGTGAGGGTCTGGGTGTGGAGAGGGCTGGGTGGCCTTGCATCAGATGCATTAATTATTGATCAGCTGGGGGAAGACAAACATGCGCACTGGAGACACCGGTGGCTGGAGAAGGTGGAGGTGACAGTCTGGAAGGATTTTTTTTTTAAGACAACTCATTGATTAAATTTGTGTATTTTGCCCTGTGTGTTTCCAATCAGCACCCAAACCTGCCCCGTGTCTCCCCCATATCCATCCTGACTAGCCTGTGCGTCCCAAATGAGCTATGGGGAGATTAGCGCGTCTGTGCCGCCGTGCTTGATTGCAGCTGCTGTTTGCACATGGCTCGCTAATCTCAGGGCCTGGGGGGGTTATTATGATTCTTCAAAAGCACAATAAAAAAACAAACTGTAACCTCAAATGTGACAAACGGACCCTATGTTGTTTTAATGATCTACTTACATGGTCCGGGTTCCGCTCGTTCCCAGGCAGTGCCGTGCGTAAAGACATGTTCGTCCCTGAGTGCGCTCCAGGAAGAAAAATAAAAAGTGGGTTTGTGTTCACTCTGGGTCAAAAAAACAACCCCGGATCTGCCTGTGTATGAGCTTCACTTCTCATACAATCCTCATTGTTAACGTCCGTGAAGGCAGTACGGATCACCAAGACAGTGATCCAGCTTAAACTGATGCGTAAAAACAAACTGTTCGGCTACATCCACCTCATGTCTGTGTGGTTTTATCGGTACCAACCCAGTCACGAGAGTAAAAGCAGCCCACTCTGAACCCCCCACTCAGCTTCTCACTTTCCCCCAAATCCCTCCCAGACGCTACCGGATCATCTCCGTGGACTCCGGCTGGATCTTTACCGAAACAGTCCCGGTGGTCACTTCCAGCTGCATCGTCTTCAGGTGAGAAAAAGAGGAGAACCGGACCATCGAGGCAGCAGATGGGGGTTAAACAAGAGGTGGAGGTCTGAGTCCAGAGGGGGGGAGTTTCTGTTTTCCTGTTAGCTAGCTAACGGGAGATTTCTGGGTGTCAAAGCGCAGAAACGGCCACTTAAAGAGGAACCGGAACCCGCTCAGACCGCATTTCTAGACATGTTGAGGTGTTCACGGCCCCGGGTGGATCAATCAATGGCAAACTGCGGTTGTGTTAAAAGAAAGCGGCGGATGTGCAGCAGCCTTCCCCGGTTCTTCGCCTCGGTCCGGTCCGCCCTTTAGCTGCTCTCATTCCGTTCGGCTGAGAAACGTCTCACCGGTGGCGGAAACGCAGCGCCGGTTCACCGTGAAGAGAGAAATAAAAACCGGGATCCCTCCGTCCGCCTCCCGAAAAACACCGTGACAAGAAGAGAAAGAGAGAAACGGACGTCAGCGGAGAGAAAAGGCAGGGCTGCTGCTGCGTCGGTGGCCGCGCTCACGCACACGGAGACGCGCATGCTCGCCTCTCTCTCTCTGTTCGCTCGTGGTGCCTTCAGGTGCTCCGTTAAAAAATCCGAGAAAACTGCGACTTGGCAATTAAAACCATAATTAACTGAATTTGAAGTTATTTTTCCTGCCATATTATATCAATTTCCACATGAACAACTTTATATAAATATATAAATATTATTTTCATCACAATTTTTCTGGATTTCTACCTCATTTACAACAACACTATTATTTTCTCCTTTAGCATCATTATCGCCTCCTGGTGGCTAAAATCCATCAATTTTCCAGAGAAAACTCGTTTTTGCTACGTATTGGTGCGTCCTCTGCGCCTTTAAACCTCATTGAGAGGCGTGTGACCACCCAGCCAGATAATTTTTTACGTTACAAAAACGTTTTGAGAAAGTTCTGCAAACTTCTAGTAAAGTTTTCAGTGAGAAGCTTTATTTTTTAGTTCCAAGAATGTTTTCTTTAAAGGTAGGAGAACATTCCCATGAGACCTTCTAATAATTGATTGTGTTTGTTTTTTGTTGTTTATTTGTATTTTCTCCTTTCTGAATGATAAGTGTTGGTGCTTTTGCAAAATCTTCCTAGCTTTCATGCAAATTGAATTGAACTGAGTTGACATTGTTAGACTGTTAGGCACTGATGTTCTAAATATGCTGTCCAAATGTTGCATTTAGAACGTCCTCCCTTTGCTATCAGGTCACATTAAAAGAAAGTTCTTTAATGTGTTACCTCAGCAACATCTTCAGAAAATTACAGGCAAAATGTTCCATCTTTGTTAATATATCACAATACATGAATATTCTAGAAAAGTCATTCTGTCATGATAACATCTTGAAAACATTTTTTGAACGTTGGGTTAAAAATGCTCTAATATAATCTGTGGCTCTGACAACATCCTCCAAATATTGTCTGAATGTTGCCATTTATGTTTAGGTTGGCTTTTAACCTTATAGGAGCATTATTGGTAACGATAAATTTGCTTATATGAACATTAAACTAAACTGTTTTCTTTAAAACATTATTAAAATGTGTAGGTAATGTTGTAGAAATGTTCCCTGCTAGCTCCAGTAGCTCTGCCTGCTGCTGGAGGCAGCTGACTGCAGTTCAATTCAATTTGCTTTATTGGCATTAAAGTCATGTGGACAAATTTGCCAAAGCATGAAAATAAGTCAATTACATTACAGAACAAACAAACCACATTAATCATTCTGTAAGGACAAAACACAATAAACACTTAGAAACAAAAACAGTAAATTTGTACACTAAATTATCTTAAATGACGGGCAGATTGTGAGCGGTGAAGGTAATTGTGAGTTTACACCTTGCAGTCAGGGGCTGGAGTGTTGCAGTTATTTATTAGTTTGGTTGTTTAATTTGTTCGGTTACATTAGACTATTATTTTTTATTTATTTAAGTAGGTTATTTTTATTTTATTTGTTACGTATTTATTTGCTTTAATTTTTGGTTGTTTTACTTATTCCGATCAGTCTGTTGTTTGTTTATTTATTTTGTCAGTGCAAGGCAGCATTATGGGCATTTCACTGTGTGTAAGTAGCTAGGCAGGTATAGGACCAGCATGCACCAGCGAGGATCTATATGTTTTTTGTTTTTTTTACTAAAGCAAGAGAGGTAACAGAAGCCATGAGTCTTTGTTTATTTGTTTGTTTGCTTGCATCAAATAAATAAACCAACAAAAAACTCACATATTTGTTTGGACATTGGACTTCTTTTGCTGGTGCTCGTGGTGCATCAGTAGCACTTGGATTAAATTGAGTTGGATTTTGACAAGTAGACATTAGAATTCTGAAAATTATTATTATGTGAGAAGTTATATTAATGTTTGGCAAATGTATCACCACTACAACTGCAGCAGTATTTTGATAGAGTGTGGTATTTAATATA
>OMNN01104226.1:0-18355 GCA_900302755.1 Chromis chromis | reverse complement strand
GTCACTGATTTTCTGACTGCTTCGACTCCTCTGAGGTTCCATAAATCATTAAATAACCACTTTGGAAAGGTTAAAGCAAACTGTTTTCATGCGTCTACAAGGCTTCAGGCTATCTCACTGCAAAATCAGCAAAGGCATCTGATGTGATTTTGTTTTGATAGCAAGGCTTGCAGAGCTACGAAAGTATTTTAACCCTCTGAAAGGCCAAGTAGTTCCAAGTAGTAATTACATTTTTACTCACTGTGGGCTCATTTTTCACTGCAATATAACGTCTTACACCTCTATGGAAACAGCACAACCGTGGCAGGAAGCAGAAAGAACTCAAAAATGTCTCGTGTGCAGTATACCAAAGTTATAATGCCATATATCATAAAAAAGCCAAACAGACCAGCACGTCACAGATGAGTAGTTCAAGGACTGTCGAAAGTTGAAAATCCCATGATTCTGTTTTTGTAGTTTCATTCTCTCATAAATGGTATCATTTTGGTGATATTTTTTTAAAGATAGCATGACTGTCAAACTCGCCAATGGATTTTGAGGTTTAAAGAGTGAAAGAAACTGTCTAGAATTCATATAGTCTGTGGCATCAAGGGATGAAACTGCTAAATATTAACTAGACAAACCTGACAGATGTATATGTAGGTATTTTAGTGTTTCACGGCACTGCTTTGCATTTTGTGTAGCTCATGGTTGGTTACATCCAGGCTTTCACTGTCTCATTCACTTTTGTGGACCATCAGTGATAAAACTAAATCCAGTAACTTGAGGTAATAGTTCATATATTCATATTCATCTATCTTATCCAACATCCTCCATCTCCCGCTCAGGGGCGGAGTCCTGTGCCGGATCTGGCGTGCCATCCAGCGGCACCGAGAGCGAGAGAGGCAGACGAGCAGCAAATGCTCGGAAGATGATGCATGATGGGATTGTTGGACTACAACTCTGTTTTGCAGAAAACACGCACACATCCACACATTACCAGCCCTGCATGGCCGTCTTTCTTTTCTCTCTCTGTCTCCACAGTGCCTTCTCATGTTGTAGTCTCTGTGTTGTATGAACAGGACTGACTGAATCCATGCAGAGTCCGACTTGACCAGACCAAAGCGCTTTAGTGCAGGCACTACTGTATGTATCTTCATGTACATCTAAGTGTTTGTGTGTGCCTCGATGTGTTTGTGCCTGACGATTTTGAAAGAGAAATGTGTCCTAGCAAATATGGAAACAGTTTAAAGTCCTCTGTAAAACAACACTGCACACTTTAAAAATGACTGTAAAAGCTCTGGTCTGATCCTCAGAGATATATTTTTAAAGTTTTTACAGTGGAAGAAGATGTTTTGTCTGGGATGCCATCATGTCGTCCATCTGTATATACAGTTTATCTTTGGTTTACGCACAATAGAAAGTCTGCTCAGAAAGATTTCATCCTACCACACTAAAGCAACGTTATTGTTAAAGGAGCTAACATAATTGCGAGTTTTGACATCAACATCCTCATCATCTTTACGATGGCAAAACATTAATTTTTCTGGAAACTCCGCTACAATCGACTGGCAAAAAGAGTCTGAATGCTAAACAAGTATTGATCCCTAACATAAGCCAAAGTCCACCAATTGTACCATTGGTATTTCGGCGCTTACACGACCAACTCTGTAATGACACAGGTGCTCATGAGTTATGAAAATTTGAGCATTTCCAGTTGTTTTAGTCCACTCAATGTGATTTAAAAACTATTTAAAGCAGTAAGGACCAATTACATACTGAGCTAACATGGCTAGCAAGCTAACAACACTCTAAAAACAGTAAATTCTACAGCTTCTATGGGGTAAAACTAGATTGAAACAGTATTTCTTGTATGATCACGCCAACATCTCTCTCAAACTCTCCAGGTATTGGAGAGCCTTGAGATTTCGCAGGTCAAAGCTCATTCAGATTGAACCGAATGCATGTTGCCTAGTTCCACATGCAGAGCAGTTTTTTGATCACTGGAGGAGCGAACCAGCAGACGAATGTGCTCACAGGCTCAACAGAAATGTGTTTAAAGAACGGACAGCAGAGAATTGCATAATGTTGCCGGTTTCGACAGATGTTTTGCAGTTGTGAAGGAGTAAATTCACTGCAAACACTATGATCGACTGTGCTGTCACGTACACCAAGTAGGCCTACCAGCAGAACCCAGGCATGCGTGCCTGGAATGCGAGTGAAACAGTTGACTTAAAAGACGCATCTATTGTATTTGTAAATCTTTATTATTTTTAGTCCAGCTGAATTTCCATTGAAGACAGGAAACACCATGAGTCACTGATTTCCAGCTTAAACTTTCTGAAGTAAAAATGATCCAGCATGCTGACACATCCCAAGTGCTCGACATCGCCGCCTTTATATTTGTATGCGTGTAATTTATTGGTTGTAATGTTTCTCTTCTCTTCTGTGTATCTGTATTTATTAGTTGTTGTTTTTTTATTCCAACTATCATACGTTGTTTAATGTGCTTTACAACTGCAATAAACCTGGAAATAATTCAACTGTTGGCCAATTTGCTTTGACCTCTTTGGTTTCCAATACATTGTGGAGGCTGCTGTAAGATGAGATATGATATGACAACTTTTTCAATTTGCAAAATCTTTTTTCTGTTTTTCACCTCATGTATATGCTTCAGTAGATGCTTCTGTCCTTCGTTATTTTCATTTTGAGCCTTTTCAACAAGTCTGTAAACAGATTATGCTGACAGTACACACACCTCTATTTACTGCTCTTCTTTGGCAGTCTTATTGTCTGTTGCCCACATGTTTTAGGGCCCTCTCTGCATTCCTTTCATATTTTCCCCGCTACACCTAGATGAAACCTGTTTATCTGCCTACGCTTGATGCCCTATCTGTTCATTTTTCCGACCACAGCTTTTGGATTTAATGACTGTATTTACATAATACTGTCTGCAGGCTGTGGGCCTGTCTGACTTTCGATCTAAGTAAACTATGTGAGGTCAAATGTTACCCGTTTCCATGATCTGCAACAGTTAGCCTAAAAATAACCTTCCAGTATTGCAATGATAAAACTGTGGCATGAAACAGGTCTTTGCAAAACAGTATGTTTGCTGCTGAGGTTAAAAAAAGATTTTCCACTCCGATATAATTTTTGACTTAAAGGCCAATCCATGGTTTCCTGGTCAGCAAACTTTGAATTCAACAAATATGGAAGCAAATAATATATGAATAATATATGCAAATTGTCAGTAAACTCCAAATTTAGAAGTTTGTCCAAGTTCATTCCTTAGAGTTTGAATCTGCAGTCATCTATGGAAGCAAAAACCACACTAGTTCTCTGAGGACGTGAGCTAACTCCAACACACCACTTGTAATGTTTAGCAAGCACATTTTGTTTTACCTTGTTGAGACTTTTAGCATATTAGCATGCTAAAATTTGCCATATGTCAGCCAAGTACAGGTGAGGCTGATAGGAATGTAATTCATTTAACAACATTTGGCAGCTTGTATTTGGTCATAAAGCAAAGTTTCTGGGTGGGCCTTAAACATGAGAGAAAATGCCCTGGGCCTGTACCTGTCAAGGGACTACAGATGGAAATTAGCTAGCAGCTAAATCTGGTAGAATGCATCTCTTCTCTTTTCAGATTAATGTTTTTGTGCGTGGTGTGCTCTTAGTAGGCGAGTCCCAGCAGCGGGACCTTTGCTGCCCATCATAACCCTGCTCTCTTCCCTTCATTTCCTGTCTGTCTCTACTGCAACCGTTGCATAAAGGCAAAATGCCAAAAATAATCTTGTAGCTTCAGCTTTGTTCAGGCTTATTCCAGAGTAGCCAAGCGACCAACCCACCGGCAATAATAGAGCCATCCTGCTAGCATGGCTAAAAATTGAAGAGCAACTTATCTCTTAAGGAACAGCATCCTATTAGTCTGTCCGATGCACTGACTTAAACGAATCAAAACTAATTTGTGGATGATTTGCAGGGCAAACATTAGTGTGCAAAAAAATGTCACAAGTTTGCCAAGGTTGGCCATGAGTGGCAAACTTCCAGAGACATTTTGGCAATAATGAGAAGTTTGTCAGTCGTGCCAAACTTCTAGTAACCTTCTGACCCTAGTAGCAACTATGTTCACTGGTGGTCTACATCACAGTTTGCCAGAAGTGCTACACTTCTAGTAGCCTTCTGGTGTCAAGGTTGACCCTACCGGCAGACATGTCAGTTAGCCGAAGATAACATTTCTTGCAATAATTGTATTTTTCATAGTTTTCCAGGTTTCAGGCAGACTGTAGCTAACCTTTGGCAATGTCATATTTTTTTACGCAAATGTTTCACAACTAGAAGGTTGCGGCTTTGAACCTGATTGTTGGCGGTTCTTCCTGTGCCTGGGTTGGTTTCTCTTGAGTGCTCTTGCTCCTCACAGTCCAAAGACAGTGAGCATGAATGGTTGTTTGTGTCTCTGGGATATGCTCCAACCCATCTGTGGACCTCTTGGATTAACAATATGTCAACAATATATCATTCAGAGCAAGACTTTTTGTGATTTCAGAAAGAATATAAGACCAATGACTTCATCAACAGTAACTGACTTTGTGGTGTATTGCCCACTGTGTCCTCGTGGATTCATCTATGTGGGTGTAACTTACGTAATTAAAAAGAGGTACCCAAGAGCAATCAACCAACCTTAAAGATTAAATGAGGAATGAGGAAACATATTTTAGACCTTTTTGTAGTGGTTGCGTGGTTGGTTTCATTTCATGCTGTTGCTGGTTTGTTTCGAGTGGGTGTTCAGTTGAGACTCTCTACATGCAAAGCCAGATTGTCCTGCCCGGGAATTCTTAATTAACCAAGCAGGTATACAAAAACCTACCTTTCTCAACTCAGAAGGCACGAGCTGCTATCTTTTAAAGAGTTAAGCAATATAATAAAGACATTTTAATCTAAGCAGTGCCTTGATTTGGACATATTTTCTCTTTTTTCTCTACTGATGTTTTCAATATCAAATAAATAGTCCCTTTGATTATGGATAGCTGTATAAATGTTGTAAATGTTTATTTCGAACTTGAATGAATGAGGAAAAGAAAAAACAAACAAAAAAGAATACATATATATGTATACATATATACTGTAAATATTAACAAAATAATAATACAAATATATAGTAGTAAGCAAATGCAAATAGCTATTACTTTTTCTACTACCGTTAATACTTTCAAAAAGAAAGAAACAAACAAACAAAAACCTGGACCAACTGAGAAAATCTGCGTTTTCTCTGATTTAAGTGGGGGGAAAAATTCTTAAAATCCAGGTGAAGTCCTCTCCTTGCATGAGTTAAGAACATGTTCTTACCCATGAATGACTCCTTATCAAAGCTCATTGCATCTGATTATGAAATCATTATCATCAAGTGACACATTCTTCTGGATGTTTTTGACAAAGTGAACACCCTGTACCCTATAATGTCTTCTTCCAAGCTTCACTCGGAAACTTGGCATCTTTACTAGTTGGCATTGGAAGGCAGACTACGTGTGACTTCATGCAGCATTGCCCACATTTACTAATCCAACAGGTTTACTTCACAATTCCAAAGGAACACGGAAACCAAAATGAAATGCACTTTGGTGGTTTTCTTTCTATGCCTGCTGTCATTAAATAAAAACATTTGGAGACACTGGACTTGTATTTAAGGAAATTAAGTGACCTACAAGTGGTTGGAAAGAACCTTGATTACCTGTGTGTATGTTTTTTAGTTTTTTCACTTGGCCAACTCTCCGAAAGTGTTCTTCCGTGTTTTTACATGCATTGGTGGCACTATGTGGGAGTGTGTGGTTTAAAAGTTAGTGGTAAAAAACCCCTCAATAAGGAAAACAGTACAAAACACTTTAATCAACATACAAGGAAACTTTTCATGCAATTTATTACAAAACTAACAGAAATAATGAGAATTTAAAAAAATAAAGGACTTTTTCATTTGAATATAAGAAATAAGATATTTGAAATGTAAATGTAAACCTATACAATTTTCAACAAAACAACACAAATTTGAGATGCATAGCTCAAAAGTAGCTTCTGAATTTTTGTACAAAAAAATATGGCAAAACAAGTAGAACTGATGGAAAACAGCTAAGCTGGCTGTGACAGTAACACAATCCATCTACTAGCACTGCTAAAACTCACTGATTATATCTTGTTAGTTAAATTGTCCAGATTAAAACTGTGTTAAAATGTATAAATGAGAAAAAAAGTTGTCGCTGTGTCTTGGCCAAGAGCACAAAATAGTCCACTACCACTATTTATGCATCTTGGTTTGTGTATATCTTAAACCAGTCATATGAGAATTAAGTTTTTTTTTTTCTTGATGCTTTCTGAGTCATTTAACATTTACTATCTTCTAAAACCATTTGTATTGTATTGTAGCGACCAGACGAGGTTCCGTATTGGCAATCAGCATTAAATGTTTAGTTAGTAAGGGGCATCATGACAAAGTCATCCGTGAGGCTAAATGACATTCGACCAGCCCATTTGAATTAAATTAAACTGGAATAAACTTGGCCAATGTTCCAGCGGCATATGAAATACCTGTCTAAGTGGCTTGTTTTATGTGACAGTGTGATAATCGATGCTGAAAAATTGGACCTAGCTTCCTCCGTTGCCATTCTTTTAAAAAACCAAAGAGGTACTGAGGTGGATTTTATTACCTGTGGGCAGAGTATGGTTAGCTCTTTCCCCATTCATCCCGGTAATCCTCTATTTTTAGTTATTGTGCTAAGCTACGCTAACCAACTATCAACAAATGCCTTATATTTATCGTACAGACATGAGAGCATTATTGATTCTCATGTAAATCTTAGCAAGAAGGCCAGCAAGGGTATCTTTTAACACATTAAGCGTCTGAATTGTTTTAACCAGCTTAGCCTTTCTCTTGTTTTTTCCCTCTCTTTTGCTACGTCTTTTGCTGCTTCGTTAACTTGCCGACTTCTGCAGCTGGCAGGAATATGATCGTCATCGTCAGGCTTGTGGCATGCATGTGTACAATAGGGATAGACTTACTGAAATTCTGCTCTACAGTCGCGGTTTCATTGGCCCTTCTGATGGCAGACATGTTCCTCTATCTTCAGAGATTATCTTTCAGTTGGCTAATGAGACTCTAATGATATGCCCAACATCATGCCATATTGCCTGAAGACATGTAAACGTTGAATGATGAATAGTTTTGCAAAGGCCTATTGTGTTTCAGTTCATGTCTCTTTGTCCTGCACCAGCTAAAGAAACTGACTGTGCCAAAGTTTAACACTGGAGGCAATTACAAACATGTACATGCATTTTACTAATTGAACTGAAGCTGAAAAGTAAATATAAGGATACATTTACTCAATAAAGATGGCTTCTCATTTCATATCATGAAATAGCCTGTTTGTAACATTCTGAGCTTCTGCTTTAAAAAAAATAAAAGATTCTGTACAGACCTTTAAACTTATTATTATAGTCTCTTCAGTAAAAGAAGGCATGCATTAATTGTTAGAGATGATGGTTTGGGTCCATATGTTCAGACTTTGGGTTTCTTTCTGTGTAGACGACTCAGCTTTCTTCTTCCCTTTTGAACTTTTCTGTTGCTGTTGGACAGAAAGAAAAAGTGACTTATGATAACATGTGTATCCATCTGTGCCTGTATCAAGCTGACAAAACAGACAAAAGATTATGTTTACATAAGCTTGTTATTCATTTTGAATATCTTGGCCTGATCTGTGAGTGGAAAAATTCAATATATTTAGAATTCTGGTTCCTCAGAATCGTGACTCCAACAATTGGAATTAATTTGACGTGTTTGTGTCCACGTTACCACAAACTTGGAAGAAGGCTTCGAGAGCTGCGATGGTTTGGATCCACACATATTTGCCGGTTCTTCCACTTGAGTACACTTGAGGAGAAACAGACAATAGAAAGTTGTTAACTAGATACAGTTTTGAGCTTTTTCTAACATTTAAAACCTGAGTTTCACCATCTGGAATTAAACAACAAGATTTCTAATTACACTGTGACCAGTCAGAATTTCTAACTAAAATATCTATAACATCATTCGGACTATTTGTCATTTACTTTTGACTTGTCAAAATAAGAGTTACAAAAATCTCACACATCATTATGACTAGTCCATATTGACTTCCCATTGGATATTGGTCCAACAATGTTAGAAGAAGTAATGGCGGTTGCTGTGGTGGATAAGATTGGCAGAAAATGATGTAAAATTGGAAGAGCTCATCAGCAAGAAGTTTGGAGAGATTGTGAGCTTCATTCATTAGAGACTTGTGGTAGAAATTTACTAGAATTTGCATGGTGGTGGTCAAACAGCTTCTTATGTATCAATAGATATCTGCAGTGTCATTCTGCCCAATTAAACATATCTGTAAGTACAGTTTGAGTTGTTACATTCCAGTTGAAAGGGTCCTATGTTCCCTGTTTTTCCCCAAAAGGGTCCTATGTTCCCCAGTCACATACAAAGCAGGGAACATAGGACCCTTTTGGGGAAACGCGGGAAACATCGGACCCTTATTTAGAAAAAAGGTCCTTTGTTCCCCGGTCCCATACAAAGCGGGGAACATAGGACCCGTGGAACATAGGCACGCTCCCTATTTCAGCTACCGATACCCACAGTTCAGGTAAATTATAGTTACCTGAAATCCGATACACATAAATAATAATAAAAGTAATGTCTTTTGTCTTGAAAAAAATATCCTTTTTGACTAAGAAGAATGGAATTATGGATATCTGCAATATATATATGCTATGTCATATGAGTCAGCCTTCGTGCCCATTGTGTGATTTTTTCCAAACAAATTCTGAGAAATGCCCATGAATGTGGGAGGTGGTGACAGGAAATTGAAAACCAAACTGAGGAAGTAGGTCATCCTGAAAGGAAGCAGGAGGCATGAAGGGAAAAGCACAAAGAAAATCATCATATCTCTCCTTTGACATACAATAGACAAGAGAGGACAAAACAAGAAGCATGGTCTTACACTGCGTTAATGTTACAAAGCTCTGTGATCTCCTGCCTCCGGCACTGCACCATCCCTCCTCTTCTTAGGATGGAGTTCACAGCACGGACTTTGGAGTAAGATGTACAACAGCCTTGATGCCCTGCACAAACACAAACAGGCACTTAAGGGCTGAAAGATATCTGATATTCAAATCAGACATTTATTTCATAAGCTTGTTCCAGTACTTGAAGGAGAATTTAGTCACTGATGAAGTTTTTGTTCCAGCATGTGAATGTGTCACTTTGCTTGTTTTGGCTGGACAAAATAGTAATCATTTCCAAGTACTATAAAGTACAGTGTGACCTCAGGCAACCAAAAAGAACTCAGCTTGTAGATTGCGTCGGACCAATACGAAAGCCCCAACTATTTAACAAACCAAGCATTTTTTGTACTTTAATTTGTACAAAAACTTGTATTTGATTCAAATTTAGAAAAAAGAAAAATGTAACATCCCAAATGCCCTGTTGTCATTACTTGCATGACTTGCAGTAACTTTTGCACTACCCTACGATATGTTTACGTTCCATCTGGTCCACACCAACTGGTCCAGTCCAGTTATAAGTCAGTGCCAGTTTAAGGAAACACTGCAGATAATATATAAAGGAGAAATGAAGCAATGTCATGCATCTATTGCTCATTATTCATTTCAAAAGGGTGATCTGACAGTATCCAGCTGCTGGAGTCCTTGAAAAACTTGAGCCATGACCTTTAGGGGGCTCCTTAGAGTAAAAGGTAAGACATTGACACATTAAACCCTTATGAAGCTGATATGGCTGGATGTGAATAGACACAGTGGAACCTTTGGAGTCTTTCCTCCGGCGACCAGGAGACTGTGAGTATATTCAGGTTTCTTTCGATGTTTCCATCTTGTTTGCTAGTTGCTAATTTTGTTGGTGTACTGTTTGGTGTTTAGGTACACTGTCCAAAATAATATATTTCTAACAGTTTTCAAATGTAATTTTGTGAACAATCTGTTATTTTACAGATTTTCTACGTTTTGTTAAATTATTCCAAACTTATTAATTTAAATGTTAATCATAAAAACATGATCAAGACAACATGCTGAAGTTTAAACCGAGCATCAGAATGGGGAAGAAAGGGGATTTAAGGGACTTTGAACGTGGCATGGTTGTTGGTGCCAGACGGGCTGGTCTGAGTATTTCAGAAACTGCTGATCTACTGGGATTTCCCCACAACCATCTCTGGGGTTTACAGAGAATGGTCCGGAAAAGAGAAAACATCCAGTGAGCAGCAGTTGTGTGGATGAAAATGTGATATGAGAGGTCAGAGGAGAATGGGCAGACTGTTTCGAGATGATAGAAAGGCAACAGTAACTCAAATAAACACTTGTTACAACCAAGGAATACAGAATACCATCTCTGAAGGCACAACACGTTCAACCTTGAAGAAGATGGGCTACAGCAGCAGAAGACCACACCGGGTGCCACTCCTGTCAGCTAAGAACAGGAAGCTGAATTCGCACAAGCTCACACAAATTGGACAATAGAAGATGGAAAAACGTTGTCTCATCTGATGAGTCTCAATTTCAGTTGCGACATTCAGATGGTAGGGTCAGAATTTGGCGTAAACAACATGGAAGCATGGATCCATCCTGCCAATGGTTCAGGCTGGTGGTGGTGGTATAATGGTGTGGGGGATGTTTTCTTGGCACACTTTGGGCCCCAAGTACCAAGTGAGCATTGTTTAAACACCACAGCCTACCTGAGCTTAAAGACGCTAAAACAGAGTTGAATAATAACTCTCTGTATGGTCATCACTACGAGCAACATCTGTCACATTACCTCCAGCGTTTTGCTCCATATGTTAGAGCAGCTTTAAACAAAGAACCAGTCAGTTTAGTCTCATTTATAGTAAACCGAGGTTAAAAGGACATCCAAGACAAGTGACAAATGAGAAAACTCTGCATTGGTTGAAAAATTGCATACATGGCTCCAAACTTTTGCATCTTTTTCTTTGTTTGTAGGGATCATCATGCCCAATAATGAAGCCTCCTGCAGATCCATTACAATCATTTTGTACCTACATGTAGGAGCAGATATTTGTACAAGATAGCAGACAGTGCGAACAAAAGAATTTACTGAGCATACGTCAGTCCTTCAGCTCATTTGCAAACAACAGCTTACCTCCTGCCTGAGCGTGTTTTCTTGTAGCCATGATTGACAGCCAGAGGAGAGCCAGAGTAAGATTACCAAGCAGCCTCATTTCACCAGAGCTGAGGACTTGAGGGAATGGGTGTAAAGGTGAAGTTGCAATGAATATTTTACAGAGACCCAGGGGATTCAGAGGGAGGGCCTAACTTTGCTTTTCTGTCTGCATGTGTGTTATTTAGTTACCTCGTTGCGTAACCTCAGTTTTATTTAATACTGCAGAAATGTGGTCTATCCTGTGTTTCTGTGTGAACCGAACAGGTTCAAACCATTTATGTTTATACCATCACAATAATTATTGCTTCGACTTGCCAAATCAAAACCATCATTTTCCACTTCCTCCACATTTTCGCTGAGCTGACGTTCAGGAAACGTGGTTAAGATCGAAGTTCATTCTTTCCAGTCCTGGCACTTTGCAGTTAAGTATTTACAACTTGAGATTACAGGTCTTACGTCAAAGCGTCTCTTTATCTGTAATAAACTGCTGATGAAACTGCAGTTTCCTGTTCTTGAAAAGCTTTGAGTCGCACAACTTGTTCGTTGTTCAGGCCACTCTTAGCTTAAATTTTGCTCTTTATTAAAGCTACGTACGTGTTTTTATGGCAGGAGCATCCCAGCAAATTCGATTTTTTTGCCATGTTTTGCATCATGTTATGGATAATTGGTATCTTTAGAAGGTTTGGGATCTCCACATGAAGTGTATAATGAAGTTCAGTAGGTTTGGAAGCACATCTGAGCGAGTTGGTGAGGTTTAAAGCTATTAGCGGAGTTGTAATTTTGGTCATTTGGGATCAAAACATTAGCATTAATTTGATGTCCTAATTTTTGGTCTCCACCACCAAAAACTGTATATAAAAATGGACGCCCCTCCAACGCTTTTAACAAATAATATAATACACCATAGTTTGGACTTTAGTAGCAAGTGTACAGTTGGTTTTTCAGAACTTTTTCACTGCTTCTGCCAAAAATGAGGCCAATAAGCAAATCGAGTTGAAAAAACAAAAAAAGAAATCAAAAATGGTACGCCAGAGACTACAGCGTTGTTTCTGCTTTCTGTAATGTCATTTTTTGAGTGGATTCAAATGTTTTCTATCACTAAAACCTGCACAACTCATGCTAAAAGGTTGTGTGAAGCAATTAACTACACTGATGAGGAACAACATTATGACCACCTGCCTAACATTGTGTTGGTCCCCCTTATGTGCAGATTCAAATGCTCTGAACCATTGGGCATGGACAAGAGGACCTCTAAGGGTGTCCTATGAGGTCTGGCACCAGGACGTTGGCAGTGGATCCTTTGGGTACTCTGGCTTGTGCAGTTTGGCCTCTGTCAAACTTGTTCCACTTCATCCTGTTGATGCTTGATCAGAATGGGGTCTAGGAAGTTTGGAGGTCAAATCAACATCTTGTGTTACAGTGGGGGGTGGAGAACCCAGGCGCAGACAGAACAGACTGATTGTGGACTGTTCGAAAGAAATTTATTTTAAGGAGAAATCAATACGGAACACAGATTAAACCCTGGGGAAACTAAAACCAAATACAAAACCCTGCGAAACTAAAAACCCTTCAACAAAACTCAACACCAGAAAATGAAGGGAAACCTAAGATAACCACACAGAACGGGAACCAGCAGGGAAAAACGAGGTTGCATTGTCTTATGCTCTGGTGGAGAATGACAGGAAGAACTGGGTCTTTTATGGGAGTAGTGAATGGTGACAGGTGAGCTGCTGCCTACAGCTGATTCATATCCAGCAATCAAGCTGTAGGCAGAGCTGTGTAAAAAGTGAGGGAGAGGGTGAAGGTGAGCAAGGCTGAGTGAGAGGGAGAGAGAGAAGGAAAAAGGGAGAAAAGCAGGGCTGAAGCTGGGATTGTGACATCTTGGGCCATTGTCATGTTCCTCAGGATGTTCATGATTGGTTGATGTTGTTGCCATGTGGTGGGGTGCATTTTCCTGCAGGGGTAGACCAGTGACATTTGGGATTTCCATTTGCATGAGGGAGTGTGTTTGTTCTGGGACAATGTTTATTTGGGTGTCTAAGTCTCATCAACATGGATGTTAAAATCAGGGCTGGAAAATCCTGGTCCCCAAAAGTAAAAATTCTTTTCCATTCTAGATGTCTCCCTCTTCCAACACACCTGATTCAAATGATCAGGATCATTACCAGGCTTCTGCAGAGCTTGATGATGAGCTGATCATTTGAATCAGGTGTGTTGGAAGAGGGAGACATCTAGAATGGAAAAGAATTTTTACTTTTGGGGACCAGGATTTTCCAGCCCTGCCAAAGTGGAAAGCAAAAGGTTGGTGTGGATTCTCAGGAAAGAGGGTTGAGAGAGGAGTGAAGGAAGCCATCTATGTTGACGTGCCACATTTATGTTTAGTTTTAATTGCGTAGTTAATAGATTTTTGTGTTTGCACCATATGTGTGCACCCTCTATGGGTGGTGAGGGTGCATTTCTGTAAGTTAGTGCACAAATGTGTGGTGGGGAGAAGATGGGTTACAGTCAATGCCATCATTGACCTCAGCCTCAGCATATCCTAAACCATTTACGGGCGAATAGCATCTGCAATGCTATACTTAAAAATATTAAGGACACCGAAGCAGCTGTGTTTAGTTTTTTCCTGTGGTATTTCTTTTTTTTTTTTTTAAACCTGAAATGAACCATGAACTCTCTTTGGAAACTTTTAGAAAACAAGGCTGCGAGTCTGACACTCTGCACCCACACTCTCCAGGTGGTAAAAACAATAGGAAACTGGAAGAGGAGTTAAAAGAAAAACCCAATTTAATTTTTTTTTTTTTGCCACTTCACCACTTATGAGGCACTTCTGTCCCCTGAAAGTTTCAACACCATTAACACCTCCCTGAGGTATGTGAGTCTTGGGGCGTTAATATGAGTTTGGGGTGATAGTTTATATATCTGGAACTCCCCGGTAGTTAGTTAGAGCTCAAGAAGCCTCTTGGATGAGAGGATTCTGAAAAAACAAAAAAGAGAAGTCCAGTTTCCTTCTATGGAAGCTCTTAGGATTAAATACTAGCTTAACATTTGACTTAAGGATATATACGTAGCTCTTCAGGAGTCATAGTATGAGGTTCATGAAACCCTTATGTTAAGTGTTGGTTTAGGACTTTTTTTTGCTTAAAAATATATCTCGCTCCTCCCTGTGTGTTGGACTATCCTGTATAAATGTAGATTTGTTCATTATATTAACATAATACTTTGTCTGACACTCAATCCAAGTGCTTTTATTTTGAAAAAATATTTATATAGAATACTAAAAGGATTTAACCATTCTCGTTAGCAAGCTTTGTTTTCTTCTGCATTGTGTCATATCATATGTGCCTCCAACTCGTCTTGCAGTCTACTCACTTAAGTCTTTCTTTCTGTTGTTATGTCCACATGCCTCCTTGCAGGTGGACTGTGAAGTCCATGAAGAGCTGGAACAAGCTGATGCACAGTATGAAGTATTGTGTGTAATTCTGTCTGACAGCGAGGCATAAAATAGTTTTTCCAACCTTAAAACAACGGCGAAAATGGGAAAACTGGCAAGGAGTTAAACAGCATGTCCACAATTATGTCACACTTATTTTCCCATCTTATTACAAATGAATGTTCATCTCCAATATAGATATTGCAAAAAAAATACCGGGGGCCCTGTTAGGTAAAATAAATTACCATACGAGATGGATGCTTTGAATAGAAACACACCTTTTTCCTGATGCAGATGTTGAAGCGGCTGACCATCTTGTCATCATTACAGGCGTCATTATGGCAGCTAAAGCAGGAGTCTTCAGCGCATACTAATCTACTGCTTCGCCACATGGCCTCACTCTCACAGTAAACAACAGGTGTTGATGAGCAAATAACAGCTTATTGTGATCAATTAGTCATCAGAACTGAGGAGATGTGGATTGGACAAGAAAGGAACATAAACTTGAATCAGTGGAGTTGCCAGCTTTTTCTGATACGCCTTCAGTATCCATAGAAGCGTACGTGACTGCAGTATCACTCCCCAACCTACCTATAACATTGTTTCCATGTGTAGAAAGTGAAAGGGCATTTTTTATGAGGCACTAAGGGATTCCCTGTGTCATCAAAACGAAGAGTTCGACATCTCTTTGTGTACCATATGAATTCTTCGAGGGATCTCAGACGTTTCTTGGCCTTTATGATACCTGTAGCAGGAGCTCCGAGGAGACAGCATGCATCTATTTTTTTTATTCGCCCGCGGACTAAAAATGAAATCCAATTATTTTCTGTGAGCTCTCTCCTCTGGCACATCACTAAGCTGCTCAGAAAGGCATTCATGTTGCTCTCGAGTCTTTTCCTCTTCAATATGTTTTCTGATATTCTCTCTCTTTCTCTCCCTCGCTCACACCCACAGTAGACATCCACAGACGGCCGGGATGCGTCCAACAGACTTGACTGATCTAATCGCCGCTCACCAAACAGATACACGATCGGTTCAAGAGGGAAGAGAGGAGGAACGTTTAAAAGAGGCCGGCGTGATTTTCTGGCAAATGTTTGCATTTGAAAAGATTCCAGCTTGTACAAAATGTATTTCGTGATTGAGAACTTCTCAGTGTATTTTTAGTAGTTGGCTTTTTTCCATCTACTGTATGTAACACATCCCACTTAATGGCCTTTCTAATCTATGCCCCCGCCACATTTTTCCACATCTCCTCCTTCTCCTTTTTAAAGCTACTCTCATATCATGTTACTCCCTTTTCAGTTAGTTGTATTGCTTTTTTCCTTCCATCTTCTTCTTCCATTTCTCATTTTTCACTCCCTTCCTACTAAATCTCCTCGCTTCCTTCCCATTCTTGCCTTTCATTCTCTTCATGTTTCCTCCTATTATCTCCTCTCCTCGCCTCTCAGCTCATGTTAGAAAGAGATATTAGATATTAGAGCTTCTATTCAATAACTGGTGGAATAAACACAGATGAAATGTAAAACATTATAGACGGATTGTTAATGTAAAGTGTTCAGATGAGATAGACTATTTGTCCCATTCAGAGGTTTTCCTTGAACTTCACAGTCTCTGCAGTATAGTCCGGGGCAAATTAACTACTAAACTGCTATTGCCTGCAGAGACCTCAGTTGCCGTGCAGAATACATGATAGATCCAATTTGCCCCTTGTGCCGTCTGTAGTTGCTGCAAACCAAGTCAACAGCTAAGATCAGTAGCTGAACATCACAGAAAAGAGGACTTTCATATGCACGGGCGACACTTGGAGACAGTCCCTTTATGTAAGGACTACATATTTCCCTCTTGCTGTAAAATAATCGCTTCTCACTGGTCTTCCGCTGAATGTCTATTCACCGACTCATCTCTTTATTCCGAGAGCTGAAAGGAACCAGGAGAACTCACCGCGCTGCCTTTTGTTATCTGAAGTAACGGCATTAAAGCTCAGCATATTCATTTATTCAGCATAATCATTTGTCAGCAGAACCATTATTTGATCCGAAATGTTAAAATATTTGTCATATTTTTTGAGCTAATGTGCTCTCGGGCCCGTTTAAAACCAACATTTTCAACCACTCCGCCTCCTCTGCTTGTCAGCCGGAGCTCTGAGCGAGCAGCTGAATGTCAGCGGGTCACTGGATTCTCACTGCACATCTGCCTGATATCGATCTGTGCAGATTCTACAGGGAGACGAATGTTTTATGGCCTCATGATAATATCCACATTCCTTTCTTCACACCATTACCGCCAGGCTACTGTGCTGCTGAAATAATAATGCAAAGTTAAAATTAGAGCGAGGCGCAGCCAAAGTGCACAACCTGGCTGAGAGAAGTGAAATCAGAAAGTTGACAGTGACTTTCTGACGCTTTGTGTTTTCAGTTGATCTTTAGGCCTACTCAGCTGTGCTTTACCGCTTGCGATTATCACGGACACATTTTGCATTGTATTTGTAAATTGAATAAATAACGAATGTGAATCACAGACAGAGATGAAGTTCTGCCCTGAGCAGTTACCAAGGCTCAGCTGGCAACCAGGCAATGCAGGGACTAAACTGCAGGTGCTGAAAAATTTACATGGTGCATATTTTATCATTTGTTCAGCCAAATTACAGTACCTTAACAAGTTCCCATTTTTGCCCTGGGGCCGGCTCACAGGTTGACATCACATTTCCATAGCTTGATGAAAGCTAAGGAAGGAGTCTTCCTATGAGAAGTCACTGGTATGAAAAAAATATAGAAAAATGTATAGCAAAAAGGAACCTTTTTTTTTTTTTGTCAGAATATATTAAAGTCAATGTAAATTCTAGATGTTCATCAATATTTCAAGATAGAGATCTATGAGCTTAATTAAGAAAGTCTTTGTACTTTTACTTACATTAACATGTCAACGGAAAACATTGAGCAGGGTCACCCATTAGGCAATATAGGCAAATGCTATGGGCGCTGTGGCCTCATGGAAAAGCTCACATTGATTAAAATGTGAAGCAATGCCCAATTAATATTACTACAAAACAATGCTATTCGATTTCTTTTGTAAGCCTATGTAAATCGCCGATATAGGGGGCGCCATATAAAATCTCGCCTAGGGCACCACATTGGGTAGGGCCGGCTCTGGTTACAGGTTTACAGACTATATCTGTCTTTGCTGTCCATTGAAAAACATGTATCTGCAAATTCTGTGATTTTGATTTGATTTGATTTTTTTTTTGCACAAACTGAAACATGAAGCATTGTCAAACCCATTGAATATTTCGGAAAATTGAACACTTGAAACAGGCCCGTGTTTCTCGGATCACAAAGGTTCACAGTTTTCCCCGGCCAGCGCCGCTGTGTAATACTGACTGGCTTCCAACACATTATCGTATATTATGTTTTATATGTAAAACAATATTCTGTAAAGCGACCAGCTGCTACCGCCATCATATAAATGTGTTTTAGTGGTCTTTGGCTCACGCCGTTGAAACATCCCCAGTGCAATTTCAGCTGCAAGTCATTTGTGCATGTTATCCCCCTTGTATTCTCTCCTCATTTCCAATCTGTCACCCACAGAATAAAGACAAAAGTGCATTGAAGGGTGCAATGAAGGGTAGATATAGTCCCCCTGAATTGAAGTGAAATAATACTATGAAGTACCTCAGATTTGCAGAAATAGTTCCCTTCATGTTTTTACTCTACTTTTCTTCGTGTTTATGTTGCCTTTAGCCCCCCACCCCC